>SJYX01003349.1:0-18470 GCA_006410675.1 Oreotragus oreotragus | reverse complement strand
GCACGGTCAGCTCTCAGTCGTCTTCAGATTGGCCATCGGTGGTCTGAGCAGCATCGTCGTGATCGCTTTAAGTGCCGTTAGTCTTCACCTCCATGGCTGGTTTCTTCCCGCTTCTCAGGCCAGTTCTCAGCATTGTGGCAGCTTTTGTTATGGCTGCAGTCCGGTTATCCTGTAGCTAACTTCTCCACCTGGTGCGGGTTTCACTGTCTGTAAGCCAGCTCACAGGATGTGGCTCGGAGGATTATCTGCAGCCCTTGAGGAGGAGCTACAGGCCCTTGACTGTGCTTAATGACTCAGCCATTGCTATTTAGTCGCCTGTGACTGTTCTCCTTTGTTTCTCTCTNCTTCTCCACCTGGTGCGGGTTTCACTGTCTGTAAGCCAGCTCACAGGATGTGGCTCGGAGGATTATCTGCAGCCCTTGAGGAGGAGCTACAGGCCCTTGACTGTGCTTAATGACTCAGCCATTGCTATTTAGTCGCCTGTGACTGTTCTCCTTTGTTTCTCTCTTCTCTGATTAAGCTTCTTCTTTAACCAAGGTTTCTCCACAGACCAAGGGCAGGCAGAGGACCGGGCTCGGGGGATGAGGACCCCAGGCTCCTTCTCTGTCTCATGGGTACAGAGAGGCTGTTGAATGAGCATTGTCCTCATCAACCCAAGTTGTGTCCTAAGTGTAGTGACCACAGGAGATGGTCTGGGAGTCAGGCCCTCATCACAATGCAGACTTAACCACTCCCTCAAACCCTGGCAGCTCTGAACTTGTTAATGACCTTGACCTTGCATGTATTGATGTTAACAGTATACTGAGTGCCTGCCATGTGCTTTTGCCACTAAGAGACTCCCTGCCCAGTGTGAGGAAAAGTACTAAGCAATGCCATAAGTGAAATGGCAGAGAAATTATGAGGTGGCCTGGTGGGAGAGCCTGCCTGCCAGCAGGAGATGCAAGAGACCTGGGTTTGATCCCTGGGTCAGGAAGATCCCCTGGAGCAGGACATGGCTACCCATTTCTTCTCCATTCCTGCCTAGAAAATTCTGTGGGCCGACGAGCTTGGCAGGCTACAGTCTATGGGGTCGCAAAGAGTCGGACACGATTGAGTGACTGAACACGAGTGAAATGATGGAGAGGTCACTAGAACCTGAATGAGGGCACTGAATTTAACCGGAGGGGCTCGGACTGGCTTTCTGCAGACTCTGGATTGGATGCCAAATGATATGTAGGCATGAATCAAGGGAATGGGCATCCAAGGTGGGTTCCTTTGCAAAAGCTTAGGAACAAGCTGTCCCCTTATGGCCTGAGAGGGGACCAGACACCGATTGGGTCTGGCTACAAGGTCAGTCCTGAAGACTGCCTGCTGTCAGTCCTTTAGAACCCTAAGGAGAGTGAGTCATTTAAAACAATCTTTTTATGAAAACACACAGGAATAGTTTTCTGTTACCCAGAGTCTTCCACACGTAAATGATTAAGTCTTGTTCATTTTCATCTGATGTTGCTACTGCTGCTAAGTCACTTCAGTCGTGTCCGACTCTGTGCGACCCCATAGATGGCAGCCCACCAGGCTCCCCCGTCCCTGGGATTCTCCAGGCAAGAGTAATGGAGTGGGTTGCCATTTCCTTCTCCAATGCATGAAAGTGAAACGTGAAAGTGAAGTCGCTTAGTCATGTCTGACCCTCAGCAACCCCATGGACTGCAGCCTTCCAGGCTCCTCCGTCCAGGGGTTTTCCAGGCAAGAGTACTGGAGTAGGGTAGAAAAAGGAAAAAAGGACCTAAACCTCTCTTGCCTAATCCTTGGCTTCTCCCCTTTGCTAGGAGCAATACCAATTCCTGTATGACGTCATTGCTAGCACCTATCCCGCCCAGAATGGACAGGTAAAGAAAAGCAAGCATCCAGAAGATAAGGTTGAGATGGATAACGAGGTGGACAAAGCTGAGTCGGATGCTAACTGCACAAGCCCCCCGGAGGCCCAGGAGAAGACTCCCGAAGGCGACAAAGAGGCTGGAGGCACCAAACCCACGGAAGGTGCTGAGGAGCCGGAGCAGGCCGCCAACGGCCCGGCGAGTCCCGGGTTAACTCAGAGTGCGTAGGAAAGACGACGCGGGGCAGCTCCAGAGCCCGGGTTCAAGGCTGTTTCTACTTTTCTAGAACTAGAGAGGCAAATTGGATACACGGTGGATTCATGAAGGGCACGGACTGGGGTTCGTGGGAAGCTTTTGTTTTACAACTGTAGAAAAATATTTAAGACAGTTTTGCTGAAGCATTTTTGTACAGTCTTACACTTATTTTCAGTTTTATCCATCTCTATCATCCAGCAAGAAGCAGCTTATTTGTAGTCTTTATGTGTGTGTGTGTGTGTGTGAAAGAGAAAGAGGCAGAAACAGACAGACACAGGGGTGAGTTAGAGGATGCTTTCGAGTAAATCTAAATGCTCTGAGAAACTTTGCCATTTTGGATTTGAAGAAAAATGACAGCATTTTATACTAGAAATATTAACTTCTCTCAAAGGTTCTATTTTTTTAAATCATAAATCGTGTGTGTGGTGCCAGTAAGAAGGACATGTACGTTTCTAGAATGACCTCAAGATGGCCTCCTTGTCCTGCTGAAATACATCTTATGATTTCCTATTTTACTTCCAGAAATAGACATAAAAATAGAATGTGTGTACTACAGGAAAGTTAACTAAATTAACATTTGGAAATCTTATATTCCATATGTTAGCATTTAGTCCAATATTTCAGGCTTATTTAATCTAATTTAAAATTTCAAGAAAGCCTATCTTGTTATCTTCATATGCTGTTTATAATTTTGAAGCATGGATTATTCTCTGTATAATATGTGAAATTCATTGCTTGATACTTTTGACCCAAAACTATGTGTTTGCTACAGTTGAGCTTCAATAAACATCTTTAAATAAATGTAATGTGTATTCAATCCTTAGGACAAAAGTAGAGTCATTAGAATCTATTTGTGCTAAGTATTTACATATGAAGCCTAACATACCTATTTTTATGGAATAAGACATTGATAGGCAGTATATAATATTGTACATGCATATTTTTCATGGTGAAGTTTGTTCTTGTCTTTCCCTGAGATGCATTTACTTTGAATTTCTCAAATATTCAGACTACTTTTTACCATGAATTGGTAACAGCAACCACAATAAAATCCAACTATTATCTTTTCTTGTATATAATGTATTGGGTCACATGTTCATATATGAACTATGTAAGCATGTATTAAAATATAGGCTTTTTGCCTATATTTATGTAATAACTTTATAGGTCTCATTTTATAAAAGATCTATAGTCTAATAATTGTTGGGATCTGAAAAAATTCAAGAAAAGATAACAAACAAAACCCTTTTTATTGAATTCCACATCAGTTTATTACATTAGTCACAAACTGCCTCTGAGTTGGCCTGGTTTTATACATCTTCACTCTCTTGACTAAGTTCAAGTGTCTCAGCTATGCATGTTCAATTGTTTTCCATTCAACTCACATTTGTCTTACGTTCAACCTTCTATTTCTTTAATTACTATACACACAAAATTAGCAATAAATATTTACCTTATTTTATAGCACTGTGCCATTAACTTATGAGAAGTGAATTTTAGAATGAAGCAAGTTTCTAATTTACATTGTTTAGTTATGGATGAAAAAAGAGGTTTTAGGAGTTAGCAGCTATGAGCTCCAGAAAGAAAGAAAACTGGCCTTCACTCTTTCATTCAAACTCTGTACCTCAGTTTCTTTCATAGGAACTTGATCAGCTGCCATTTATACTGTTATAGTTAAAGTTTAGAGTTTTTTATTTATTTATTTTTTTTAGAGATTTCAGCTGCAAGTGACATCTTCAAAATGTGAACGTTGTGGGTTTAAATGTGTATTTTCCACTTGAGTCCATCCTTTTGAGAAGACACAAAATAAATTCTTAAATAATAGAGCAATAGTAATTTCTCTTATCAATAGTTTAACAGAAGCAAACTAGAAACATGTTTTTCTTCTGCACGTGAAAAGTTGTGGTAAAGGATGAGCTGGGGGAGTGGTCAGACAGAAGGTTCATTACTCCTAAGACATTAACGTTTCACTATGAAAAATGAATCTTTGCAGAAAAGAAATCTATATTTTAACATCTTTAAGCAAAGATAAAACTGTGTGAAATATTAGCTGAGTGTCTTCCCGATGATACTTTTTTAAATGTAAGCTTTTAGCTTTTACTCAAAACTGCAATATTTAACAGGGCTTCACCAGTGGGTCAGACAGTAAAGAATCTGCCTGCATTGTGGGAGACCTAGATGGCTTTTAGAACTCTAATACTTACACAGTGATACTTTCATATCTGTTTTTGTTCTTGCTAAAACATTGCATATGAAGCTTGTTCTTTCTTATAACTAATTAGAACTGATCTTTTAAATTTAGTTTTTAATTTACTCTGGAGATTTGTTATAAAATGTTCTCATAGCACTCATAGGTCCAAGAAAGTGGGTGGTAATTGCCCCGGCTAATTGCAACAAATCTCTTGATATAAAGACCTTCAAAACGCACAACTTCAAAGGAAAAGACTTTCTGTTAAAATGAGTAGAAAAGGCTATGCTTTCATTCTCTTCTACAAATTTTACAGTCGGAAGGGTCTAAAGGTTCTTCAAAAGATATGCTGAAATTTGTGATTTTCTTCATTTCCTATTTCAGGTGAAAAGATTGATTCTGCTAAAGGCCCACTTCCTACAGTCCTTCTTCTGTAAACTTTTGGTTGCTCAGTCATGCCTGACCCTTTGTGACCCCAGGGACTATAGCTCTCCAGGCTCCTCTCTTCACGGATTTCCCCGGGCGAGAATGCTGCAGTGGGGAGCCATTTCCTTCTCCAGAGCATCTTTCCCACCCAGGGATCACACTCAGGTCTTTTGCTTTGCAGGTGGATTCTTTACTATCTGAGTCAACAGGGAAGACCCTTCTTTTGCAAACCTCTTTACATTTTCTTGCATCAATACTAATCTAATCAAGGGGGTATACATCCTGTATCATTTCTAAATAAATAGAAACATTATTACTATAATAACATTTATTGAGGTATAATTCATGGGAGGCATTTTATTTATTTTATCTGCATTTGTTTCTCTAGATAAATTTTATGCTGCACATGCTCGTAATATCTCCATTTTATAGGTGAGGAGTTGAGTGTTAGAGAAGGTAGATGCCGGGCTTGTTAAAACACATTTGGCAAATGATAGACTCAGGGTTTAACCAGCTCTTCCTGACATCATAGTCTGTGTTCTGCCCTTCTGCCTTCCCAGGTATTAACTTTGTTCATGTGTTTTGAAAAATCAGTGGAAAAAAACAGTCTAAACTTACTTGCTGTCTTTATATGATTAAAACGAAAACAAAAACAAAATCACGTGAAATGGCTCTCTCAACAACACTGTCTAGTGTAGTAGGCTTGGCTGAACTCATAACATTGAAATTATTATCCAAAAACAAACACACTCAAACATCCCTGGGAAAGGATTGTCCTCATAACACATATAAACAAAGATTGCCTCATCACCGGAGTGAGTGCCAGGAAATAAAAATCAACAATAAATCTCAAATGTCATTGTTCCATTGTCCCTCAGTTTGGTAATCAGAACAAGTTCTTACTGTTTAGATCACATTTCAGTATGTTTGTCAGACGACCCATCAATCAGTATTTGAAACATGTTAACAGAGCACCATAAAATGCAAACCACATTTAGGGAGATTATGACTCATTCCCCATCTCTGGTGAGTGAGTCCAAGGGCACTTGGTTCTTCTGACCTGTTGCTGCTCAGCCACTAAGTTGTGTCCGTCTCTGTGACCCCATGGACTGCAGCATGTCAGGTGTCTCTGTTCTTCACGATCTCCAGGGGTTTGCTTAAATTCATACCCATTGAGTTGGTGATACCATCCAACCCTCTCATCCTCTGCCACTCCCTTCTCCTGCCTAATCTTTTCCAGCATCAGGGTCTTTTCCAAAGACCATTTGATCCATCAGGGAAGCCCTGCCAATGACCTAACTGTCCCCAAACTTAGGTTACCAGGGATCTGGAAGTAGGCTTCAATGTAAAAGGACACAGAAATTTCCCCCTAGAAAAACCAGGGCTTTCTTGATTCATGTGTTCCTTTTAACCATAGTATAAGTGAGACCTCTGGGATGTTATATTTAACTTCCCTTGAACGGAGAACTTGTTGGACTCGATAGAACTTCTTAGGTATAACAAACCCCACCAAGAGAGGCTGATAACCTGTCAAAGAATAAAAATATCCTCTTGAATTTTTATGGATTGCATGATGTTACCATGCTCACTCTGTAAGGCGGGGAGAAGGTTAGGCAGTAGGGAGGGAAAGAGTCTGTGCCCTGCCAATATTTCGGATGAAAGATGGGATGGAGTTGAGTTCCCCGAAGAACTTGCCCTCATTTTTTAACATGGGCTCAAGGAAGGGGTTTCCTCAAGATGTGCTTAGATAACTGCGGATTGAGAATTTTTCCTGGCAATTAATAATTTACATTTTTCATTAGTTCAGACTAAATCATCCCTCATGAATTATGTTGCATGATTTTTGTCACATGTTATGAGTTATAAAACAGAAAGTGGAGAACTGAATTAGTACATTTATAAGAAATTGACGAGTAGTAAATCCCTTTATAAGGGGGTCTTCCATTTATATTTAATCATTTGCTCTCATTGCGTGGACATTCTAAAGACAGGGATAGAAAACAGGGTATGCAAAAGATTTAAAGCTAAAAGTTGGATATTTATCATAATTTGGGGGTAGTGGTGGGATGAACTGGGAGATTGGGATTGGTGTATAAAATAGATAACTGATAAAAATGAAATAGCTAAGTAAGGTGCACCTACTGTATAGGACAAGGGGCTCCACTCAATTCTGGGGGTAGGAAGGAAATCTAAAACAGAGGGACTCTATGTGTATGTGTAGCTGATTTTGGAGAAGGCAATGGCACCCCACTCCATTCCTCTTGCCTGGAAAATCCCATGGACAGAGGAGCCTGGTAGGCTGAGGTCCATGGGGTCACACAGAGTCAGACACGACTGAAACGACTTAGCAACCGCAGCAGCTGATTTACTTTGCTATGCAGTATAAACGAACACAACATTGCAAAACAACTGAAGTCCAATTAAAAAATTATACAAAAATAAATGTGTAAAAAAAAAACTTACTCAACAGCTGTCTAGTATCTGCTTTGAGTTACTTTGGATTGACTCAGCAGACACTCTCCCATTGTTTCTCGTGTGTTGTAGTGGGTCTTCACAGACAAGAGCAAAGAACAGTTAGCTGGCTATGTAAGGTAATGCTCTGCCGAACATCTTAGCAATGGTTATTTTTACAACATTTTCTAAAACGTGTTTTTCTCCCTCTTATACTATTGTGTCCCTGAGGATGCAGTCTGATTATGTCACAAATCTTTAATAATCCACTAGACCTTTGTCCTAGGAGCTTCATCGTGACCTTCCTCCCACACTATTTTGGAATGTCTAATAACCCTAAAGAACTCCCTCCTGGGGGACGCAAGTATGCCACCACCACCACACGCGACTGCAGGACTGCAGTTAGTTCCACATCCAAGAAATACTTTGTCTCCACAGCTAGAGTCATGTGAATTACGAGAGAAAGCAGGTATCCGTGATATAAAAGCAGTGTACTTTCATCTGGATTTTTCTGAGTGTGTGGGTTTCCCTTAATATAGTCTAACGTTTCTCATCTGAGCTCACAGTTGGTTTTAGTTTTATAAAATGACTTCTTATATGAAACAAGTTATTTCTGTAAATAAAACAGGCTTTGGCAGTATTCTCTTTGTTTAGAGTAGCACTAAATCATGGAAGTCAAATTTCTCTTTGATGAGAGTCAGTGGTAAATAAACTCTATTTGTTCTTGCAAGAAGTAGCAAAATATTTATTCACAATTTAAATACAGGAAGTTAGAAAAGGTCAAAATCAGTGACAAGTTTAGGCAAATTACTAAAATCCACTCTTTCTCTCTACAGATTTTGATAGTGTGTTTTAATCCAATGCCCTGTAGTCATTCAGAGAACATGCGAATTTCAGAAATAAAATCAACTCTAAATTTATACAATGTTAAAGGAAGAGATTAATTTTATTTAGCATTGCAAGATGACATACTTTGTAAATAATTCATTACTTAATGTCATTCTACATTTACATATTTTCATGTGGAGATTTACATATAAGATATCTTTCTAGGAATATTATCTGAGATTTGTGTTTTATGTAGCAGCTAAAATTATTACAAGTGCAAGACATGTTTTGATATGAATTTTTACAAGAGAAAAAAAAAAAGAACTGGGAACGGTCTGGAATTTCCATGGAGCGCTCTGGTCCTCCTCCTCCTCTCCGTGCATTCACTTCACATGCTTGTCTGAAGCATCACCAGTTCTTGCCACCCCCTTGGCCACCAGACCTCCTACCGTCAATTCAGTCCAGTTCAGTTCAGTTGCTCAGCCCTGTCTGACTCTTTGCCACCCCACAGACAGCAGCACACCAGGCTTCCCTGTCCATCACCAGCTCCGGGAGCTTGCTCAAACTCATGTCCGTCAAGTCAATGATGCTGTCCAACCATCTCATCCTCTGTTGTCCCCTTCTCCTCCTGCCTTTAATCTTTCCCAGCATCAGGGTTTTTTTTTTCCCCAAGAAATCAGTTCTTCACATCAGGTAGACAAAGTATTGAAGTTTCAGCTTCAGCATCAGTCCTTCCAATGAACATTCAGGACTGATTTCCTTTAGGATGGACTGGTTGGATCTCCTTGCAGTCCAAGGGACTCTCAGGAGTTTTCTCCAACACCACAGTTCAAAAGCATCAATTCTTCAGCGCTCAGCTTTTTTATTGTCTAACTCTCATATCCGGGAATACGTGACTGTTAGAAAAACCACAGCTTTGACTAGACAGACCCTTGTTGGCACAGTAATGTCCCTGCTTTTTAATATGCTGTCTAGGTTGGTCATCGCTTTTCTTCCAAGGAACAAGCATCTTTTAATTTCAGACCTCCTACCCTACTGACAATTAACTCTGCATTGGTCCAGTTTCTCCTATCTCTGTTCCCATTTCCACTCTTGCAACTTCTCAGCTTAGAACTACTATTACTTTTAAAAGCTTATCATCAACAGTGTAGGAGGGTTCCCTTTTTCTCCACCCTCTTCAGTATTTATTATTTGTAGACTTCCTGATGAGGGCCATACTGATGGGTATGAGGTGGTACTTCATTGTGGTTTGATTTACATTTCTCCAATGATTAGAGATGTAAATTGGTACAGCCACTACAGAGAGCAGCGTGGAGCTTTCTTAAAAAGTTGAAAACAATGTTCCCATATGATCCTGCAATCTCACTCCTGGCCATATGTCCAGAGAAAACCATACTTCAAAAAGATACATACACACCAGTGTTCATTGCAGCATTATTTACAATAGCCAAGACATGGAAGCAACAACCTACCCAACCATAGACAGAGGAATGGATAAGAAAGATGCGGTACAGGGCTTCCCAGGTGGCTCAGGGTAAAGACTCTGGCTGGCAATGCAGGAGACACGGATTCACTCCCTGATCGGGAAGATCTCACACGCCATGGAGCAACGAAGCCTGTTTGCCACACCTGCTGAGACTGTGCTCCAGGGCCCAGGAGCTGCAGCTTTGGAGCCCACAGGCTGGAAGCCCATAGAACCTATGCTCTATTGCAAGAGGAGCCGCCGCAGGAGAAGCCAGCACATCGTAGCTGGAGAGCAGCCCCCAGTTGCCAGTAGAGGAAGCTCATGCGGCAGTGAAGACCCAGCACAGCCAAAGATTTAAGAAAAATTTGAAAAAAGAGNAGCCCATAGAACCTATGCTCTATTGCAAGAGGAGCCGCCGCAGGAGAAGCCAGCACATCGTAGCTGGAGAGCAGCCCCCAGTTGCCAGTAGAGGAAGCTCATGCGGCAGTGAAGACCCAGCACAGCCAAAGATTTAAGAAAAATTTGAAAAAAGAGATGTGGTACCTAAACACAGACGATGGCATGCTACTCAGCCGTACGAAGAGAATGAAATAAAGATTATCCTACTAAGCGAAGTAAGTCAGACAAAGACACATACCTATGACATCATTTAAAGGTGGAGCCTAAAAGATAATACAAATGTACTTATATGAAGAGTTGACTCATTGGAAAAGACTCTGATGCTGGGAGGGATTGGGGGCAGGAGGAGAAGGNATGGACTGCAGCATGTCAGGTGTCTCTGTTCTTCACGATCTCCAGGGGTTTGCTTAAATTCATACCCATTGAGTTGGTGATACCATCCAACCCTCTCATCCTCTGCCACTCCCTTCTCCTGCCTAATCTTTTCCAGCATCAGGGTCTTTTCCAAAGACCATTTGATCCATCAGGGAAGCCCTGCCAATGACCTAACTGTCCCCAAACTTAGGTTACCAGGGATCTGGAAGTAGGCTTCAATGTAAAAGGACACAGAAATTTCCCCCTAGAAAAACCAGGGCTTTCTTGATTCATGTGTTCCTTTTAACCATAGTATAAGTGAGACCTCTGGGATGTTATATTTAACTTCCCTTGAACGGAGAACTTGTTGGACTCGATAGAACTTCTTAGGTATAACAAACCCCACCAAGAGAGGCTGATAACCTGTCAAAGAATAAAAATATCCTCTTGAATTTTTATGGATTGCATGATGTTACCATGCTCACTCTGTAAGGCGGGGAGAAGGTTAGGCAGTAGGGAGGGAAAGAGTCTGTGCCCTGCCAATATTTCGGATGAAAGATGGGATGGAGTTGAGTTCCCCGAAGAACTTGCCCTCATTTTTTAACATGGGCTCAAGGAAGGGGTTTCCTCAAGATGTGCTTAGATAACTGCGGATTGAGAATTTTTCCTGGCAATTAATAATTTACATTTTTCATTAGTTCAGACTAAATCATCCCTCATGAATTATGTTGCATGATTTTTGTCACATGTTATGAGTTATAAAACAGAAAGTGGAGAACTGAATTAGTACATTTATAAGAAATTGACGAGTAGTAAATCCCTTTATAAGGGGGTCTTCCATTTATATTTAATCATTTGCTCTCATTGCGTGGACATTCTAAAGACAGGGATAGAAAACAGGGTATGCAAAAGATTTAAAGCTAAAAGTTGGATATTTATCATAATTTGGGGGTAGTGGTGGGATGAACTGGGAGATTGGGATTGGTGTATAAAATAGATAACTGATAAAAATGAAATAGCTAAGTAAGGTGCACCTACTGTATAGGACAAGGGGCTCCACTCAATTCTGGGGGTAGGAAGGAAATCTAAAACAGAGGGACTCTATGTGTATGTGTAGCTGATTTTGGAGAAGGCAATGGCACCCCACTCCATTCCTCTTGCCTGGAAAATCCCATGGACAGAGGAGCCTGGTAGGCTGAGGTCCATGGGGTCACACAGAGTCAGACACGACTGAAACGACTTAGCAACCGCAGCAGCTGATTTACTTTGCTATGCAGTATAAACGAACACAACATTGCAAAACAACTGAAGTCCAATTAAAAAATTATACAAAAATAAATGTGTAAAAAAAAAACTTACTCAACAGCTGTCTAGTATCTGCTTTGAGTTACTTTGGATTGACTCAGCAGACACTCTCCCATTGTTTCTCGTGTGTTGTAGTGGGTCTTCACAGACAAGAGCAAAGAACAGTTAGCTGGCTATGTAAGGTAATGCTCTGCCGAACATCTTAGCAATGGTTATTTTTACAACATTTTCTAAAACGTGTTTTTCTCCCTCTTATACTATTGTGTCCCTGAGGATGCAGTCTGATTATGTCACAAATCTTTAATAATCCACTAGACCTTTGTCCTAGGAGCTTCATCGTGACCTTCCTCCCACACTATTTTGGAATGTCTAATAACCCTAAAGAACTCCCTCCTGGGGGACGCAAGTATGCCACCACCACCACACGCGACTGCAGGACTGCAGTTAGTTCCACATCCAAGAAATACTTTGTCTCCACAGCTAGAGTCATGTGAATTACGAGAGAAAGCAGGTATCCGTGATATAAAAGCAGTGTACTTTCATCTGGATTTTTCTGAGTGTGTGGGTTTCCCTTAATATAGTCTAACGTTTCTCATCTGAGCTCACAGTTGGTTTTAGTTTTATAAAATGACTTCTTATATGAAACAAGTTATTTCTGTAAATAAAACAGGCTTTGGCAGTATTCTCTTTGTTTAGAGTAGCACTAAATCATGGAAGTCAAATTTCTCTTTGATGAGAGTCAGTGGTAAATAAACTCTATTTGTTCTTGCAAGAAGTAGCAAAATATTTATTCACAGTTTAAATACAGGAAGTTAGAAAAGGTCAAAATCAGTGACAAGTTTAGGCAAATTACTAAAATCCACTCTTTCTCTCTACAGATTTTGATAGTGTGTTTTAATCCAATGCCCTGTAGTCATTCAGAGAACATGCGAATTTCAGAAATAAAATCAACTCTAAATTTATACAATGTTAAAGGAAGAGATTAATTTTATTTAGCATTGCAAGATGACATACTTTGTAAATAATTCATTACTTAATGTCATTCTACATTTACATATTTTCATGTGGAGATTTACATATAAGATATCTTTCTAGGAATATTATCTGAGATTTGTGTTTTATGTAGCAGCTAAAATTATTACAAGTGCAAGACATGTTTTGATATGAATTTTTACAAGAGAAAAAAAAAAGAACTGGGAACGGTCTGGAATTTCCATGGAGCGCTCTGGTCCTCCTCCTCCTCTCCGTGCATTCACTTCACATGCTTGTCTGAAGCATCACCAGTTCCTGCCACCCCCTTGGCCACCAGACCTCCTACCGTCAATTCAGTCCAGTTCAGTTCAGTTGCTCAGCCCTGTCTGACTCTTTGCCACCCCACAGACAGCAGCACACCAGGCTTCCCTGTCCATCACCAGCTCCGGGAGCTTGCTCAAACTCATGTCCGTCAAGTCAATGATGCCGTCCAACCATCTCATCCTCTGTTGTCCCCTTCTCCTCCTGCCTTTAATCTTTCCCAGCATCAGGGTTTTTTTTTTCCCCAAGAAATCAGTTCTTCACATCAGGTAGACAAAGTATTGAAGTTTCAGCTTCAGCATCAGTCCTTCCAATGAACATTCAGGACTGATTTCCTTTAGGATGGACTGGTTGGATCTCCTTGCAGTCCAAGGGACTCTCAGGAGTTTTCTCCAACACTACAGTTCAAAAGCATCAATTCTTCAGCGCTCAGCTTTTTTATTGTCTAACTCTCATATCCGGGAATACGTGACTATTAGAAAAACCACAGCTTTGACTAGACAGACCCTTGTTGGCACAGTAATGTCCCTGCTTTTTAATATGCTGTCTAGGTTGGTCATCGCTTTTCTTCCAAGGAACAAGCATCTTTTAATTTCAGACCTCCTACCCTACTGACAATTAACCCTGCATTGGTCCAGTTTCTCCTATCTCTGTTCCCCTTTCCACTCTTGCAACTTCTCAGCTTAGAACTACTATTACTTTTAAAAGCTTATCATCAACAGTGTAGGAGGGTTCCCTTTTTCTCCACCCTCTTCAGTATTTATTATTTGTAGACTTCCTGATGAGGGCCATTCTGATGGGTATGAGGTGGTACTTCATTGTGGTTTGATTTACATTTCTCCAATGATTAGAGATGTAAATTGGTACAGCCACTACAGAGAGCAGCGTGGAGCTTTCTTAAAAAGTTGAAAAGAATGTTCCCATATGATCCTGCAATCTCACTCCTGGCCATATGTCCGGAGAAAACCATACTTCAAAAAGATACATACACACCAGTGTTCGTTGCAGCATTATTTACAATAGCGAAGACATGGAAGCAACAACCTACCCAACCATCGACAGGGGAATGGATAAGAAAGATGCGGTACAGGGCTTCCCCGGTGGCTCAGGGTAAAGACTCTGGCTGGCAATGCAGGAGACACGGATTCAATCCCTGATCGGGAAGATCTCACACGCCATGGAGCAACGAAGCCTGTTCGCCACACCCGCTGAGACTGTGCTCCAGGGCCCAGGAGCTGCAGCTTTGGAGCCCACAGGCTGGAAGCCCATAGAACCTATGCTCTATTGCAAGAGGAGCCGCCGCAGGAGAAGCCAGCACATCCTAGCTGGAGAGCAGCCCCCAGTTGCCAGTAGAGGAAGCTCATGCGGCAGTGAAGACCCAGCACAGCCAAAGATTTAAGAAAAATTTGAAAAAAGAGATGTGGTACCTAAACATAGACGATGGCATGCTACTCAACTGTACGAAGAGAATGAAATAAAGATTATCGTACTAAGCGAAGTAAGTCAGACAAAGACACATACCTATGACATCATTTAAAGGTGGAACCTAAAAGATAATACAAATGTACTTATATGAAGAGCTGACTCATTGGAAAAGACTCTGATGCTGGGAGGGATTGAGGGCAGGAGGAAAAGGGGACGACAGAGGATGAGATGGCTGGATGGCATCATGGACTCCATGGACATGAGTCTGAGTGAACTCCGGGAGATGGTGATTGACAGGGAGGCCTGGCGTGCTGAGATTCATGGGGTCGCAAAGAGTCGGACATAGCTGAGCAACTGAACTGAACTGAACTGAATCTTTATACAAAACAGAAAATAGACCCACAGACAGAAACACACTTATGGTTACAAAAGGGGAGAGGTGGAGGATAAATTAGGAGTTTGGGATTAGTATATATAAACTAATATGTATTAAATAGGTAACCAACAAGGGCCTGCTGTATAGCACAAGGAGCTATACTCAAAATCTTGTGATAATTTATAAAGGAAAACAATCTGAAATATACTTTCCATTAGAAGTTATCCAGTGAGATGTATCTTGACATCATTTATCAAGGTCCTTTCCCCACTGGATGTTCTTGGTACACTTGTCATAGGTTGTTGTCCAGTGGCCAAGTCCTGTCTGACTCTTTCCCACCCCATGGACCACAGCACGTGAGGCTCCTAAGTCCTCCTGCGTCTCCTGGAGTCTACTCAAATTCATGTCCATTCAGTCAGTGGTGCCCTCCAACCAGCTCATCCTCCGTCGTCCCCTCCTCCTCCCGCCCTCGATATTTCCCAGCATCAGGGTATTTTTCCAGTGACTCAGCTGTTCCCTTGAAGTGGCCAGAGTAGTGGAGGTTTAGCTTCGGCATCAGTCCTTTCAAGGAATATTCAGGATTGTCATAGATTAATTGACTGTGTGTGAGGGGGCTTATTTTGGGGCTCTCTGCACTTCCAACTTTTATATTTAGATTTTACTTTGTCATGATTTTTTTTTCATGAACTGTGTCTTTGAATTTTTCTTCCATACATTTGATTTCTTTCAGGGACATTTTCTCAGATTTCTACATCTGTTAGATTCCTTCTGATTTTTAAAGGCATTTTTCTTTCATTTCCAATGCTGTTACTTCTGGGAAGTCTAATGCTACTTAACTTCTGATACCTGTTTTTGGAGGTTTCTTGTTTTCCTTCCTGAGATATTTTAGGATCTGTTATTCACCATAAGGTTCTGTTTTCTTGGTTTTCTTTTTAACGTTACTCTTTTAGTCACTTGTGAGACCTCTTCATGTGGAAACTAATATTTTCCAGTTTTGGGAAATTTCCCTAAATCATGTCTCTGATGATCTCTTTCCTCTTTTAATCCTCAGTCCTTAGATCTCTCTCTCTCTTTTCTTCCTCCATCTCATTTTCTTCTTTATGTGTGTGTGAGGGGAGGTAAAGATTACATTTGTTTTTATATTGACCTTCTTAATTCTCAAATCTTCTTTCATTTATTTTGCTTAAAATAAAACATCATTTTTTTGGTCTCCTCTCTGAGTCTTCAACTTCATTTTCTACCTTACATTGATTGTTCCTTCTAAAATATAAATTTATTAATAAGAATTTTTATTGACTAATTTATTCTCAGGATCTCCATTTTTAATCACCTCATGTTGATACTTTATGATGGGAAACATTCTCTGAGCATATTAATTACCATTTTGTCCTATCCCTTATATTGTCTATGTTTCGTCTACATTTCCTTTGCTCAGCTATAGACTTTTGTCCTTTCTTGGTGACCCAGTAAGTTCTTATAGCAGACTGGTGAACTTCTATGCCTTTCAGATGCATCCAAAATATCACTAAATCTCTAAGTACCTTCTTACTACTTCAGTTAGACTTCATCACCCCTTCACCTTACTCTCCTTGCACAGTTTCTAGAACTTTACTGTGGTTTTCGTCGATGTCATATTCCATGATGACCGTTAGCCAAGTGTTTCAGGAAACTCAGCTGCTCAAAATCAAGAACTGTGTCAGAGTTTATTTGTATATCCTTTCTGTAGCAGCAGCATTGGAGGGTCACTAAACGTGTTTTAATGCGGTCAGTCACCTCTCAGGTTTCTTCTGCACAGACATACTTTTATTACCCTTTGCTTTATTGCACTTTACAAATGCTTTGTTGTTTACACGCTGAAGGTTAGCGGCAAACCTGGCTTGTCAGGCGATGGCTTCCTTTTCAAATTAATAAAGTATTCTTACTTAAGAAATTTACACTTTTAAAGTCATAATGATGTGCACATTTAGTAGGCTACAGTACAGCACAAACAAGCTTTTAGATGCACTGGGAAACCAGCAGAAAATGAACGTGCCTCCCTTCAGCAAGACGCTCCCTTTATGGCAGCGGTCTGGACCTGAAACCATGACATCCCCAAGATCTGCCCATACAAATTTACACTGTGCTGCATGTGCTAAGCTGCTTCAGTTGTGCTCACTTCTTTGCGGCCCCATGGACTATAGGCCGACAGGCTCCTCTGTCCGTGGGATTCTCCAGGAAAGAACACTGGAGTGAGTTGCCATTTCCTCATGGAGGGTCACTAAACGTGTTTTAATGCGGTCAGTCACCTCTCAGGTTTCTTCTGCACAGACATACTTTGATTACCCTTTGCTTTATTGCACTTTACAAATGCTTTGTTGTTTACATGCTGAAGGTTAGCGGCAAACCTGGCTTGTCAGGTGATGGTTTCCTTTTCAAATTAATAAAGTATTCTTACTTAAGAAATTTACACTTTTAAAGAATTCTGCACAGACATACTTTGATTACCCTTTGCTTTATTGCACTTTACAAATGCTTTGTTGTTTACATGCTGAAGGTTAGCGGCAAACCTGGCTTGTCAGGTGATGGTTTCCTTTTCAAATTAATAAAGTATTCTTACTTAAGAAATTTACACTTTTAAAGACATAATGATGTGCACATTTAGTAGGCTACAGTACAGCACAAACAAGCTTTTAGATGCACTGGGAAACCAGCAGAAAATGAACGTGCCTCCCTTCAGCAAGGCGTTCCCTTTATGGCAGTGGTCTGGACCTGAAACCATGACATCCCCAAGATCTGCCCATATAAATTTACACTGTGCTGCATGTGCTAAGCTGCTTCAGTTGTGCTCACTTCTTTGCGGCCCCATGGACTGTAGGCCGACAGGCTCCTCTGTCCGTGGGATTCTCCAGGAAAGAACACTGGAGTGAGTTGCCATTTCCTCCTCCAGGGCATCTTCCTGACCCAGGGATCAAACCCACGTCTCTTATGCTTCCTGCACTGGCAGGCGGGTTCTTTACCACCAGTGCNACTGTAGGCCGACAGGCTCCTCTGTCCGTGGGATTCTCCAGGAAAGAACACTGGAGTGAGTTGCCATTTCCTCCTCCAGGGCATCTTCCTGACCCAGGGATCAAACCCACGTCTCTTATGCTTCCTGCACTGGCAGGCGGGTTCTTTACCACCAGTGCCTCCTGGGAGCCACCTCAAGTAAAATACTGGCTTGATGATGATGATAAAGCAGATGATGCTTAACTTTATCACCGTGTTTTCTCATCCAAGTCACCCACCTTGAAGAACAGAAGTTGTGCTGTCGTCCCCAGCATCGGGCACTTGCCCCCCATGGGCAACAGCCACCAGCCTCTTCGTGGTGTCCTTTCGATTCTGCGTCTCGACGTCATCAGGACTCACCTTGACGGAGCTCATGCCCCAGTGAGTCTGTCACTTGTCTTTCGAGCGCCTGATACAGGGTAGGCGCCGTGCTGTGCTGTGCTTACTTGTGCAGTGGTGTCTGACTCTTTGTGGCCCCATGGACTGTAGCCCACCAGGCTCCTCTGGCCATGGGATTCTCCAGGCAAGAGTACTGGAGTGGGTTGCCATGCCCTTCTCCAGGGGATCTTCCAGACCCAGGAATTGAACCAGGGTCTCCTGCATTGCAGGCAGATTTGTTACCAGCTGAGCTACCGGGGAAGCCCATGGTAGCCTCTGGGGACATCCTAATGAAAGTGCTATTAACTGGAAGGAAGCAAATTTGTGGGTGCCTTTGTGGTCGGCCACAAACTCCTGCAGAGAGTGGAGCTAACTGCTCATGCTACACTGAGCCTGCAGCCTGGGGAGGTCTTCCTGCCATCAAACAGGAAGCGGAGGTTTCCCTGGGGC
>SJYX01003347.1:0-10249 GCA_006410675.1 Oreotragus oreotragus | reverse complement strand
GCCATTTCCTTCTCCAGGGGATCTTCCCGACCCAGGGATCAAACCTGGGTCTCCAGCATTGGAGGCAGATGCTTTAACCTCTGAGCCACCAGGGAAGACCAATTTAGTTTCTCAGCCACTTAGCTACTGCTTTCTGCTCACCTCAACCTCTTGTTACACTTTTGAATCAGTAATTCCTCGAAAGGAAAAGAAGCACTGAATGTTAGGCTTATCTCTTCAAACTCCTTTTCTATCTGAGATTTTAGCCCTCAAGTCCTTGCTGCCCTCGTCCCTCTTTGATATCTACAAATAGATTGTTTTAATTTTAAATTTTGTTCATGTTTTCCAGTTGTTTTTTGCTGTAAAATTGGTATGCAAGAAACTGCACCCTTACTGAGAGCAAAACTCCCTACAGAATAACTTTAAAAATAAGACAACTGATGCAAGACAATGATACTCAGAGTCTACCTTATTTGCCTTTATGTAAACACTGTGTCAATGTCAGCAAAGTTTATATTCTGTTTACCTTTGAGATGCCTTGACTTTTAAGGGCAACAAGTGAATTTTTCCTTAAGAATTTCTTCTCTTGTTGGTCTTATTTCTACCATATTTACTGTTTTTTTTTGTTCTTTCCCCCACTACTTCCCTCATAATTCTGAGTCTCTAGTTTGATTCAGGCAAGATGTGTCTAAATTGTTCCATTAAATTGTATCTGCAGGTGATAAAATGATGGCTCACTGTCTCCCTTTAGCTCTAGAGAATAAGCCAATCATCAATGAGACTGAGTGAAAACATTCCTTAGCTTGATTTCCCAATACTAAATCTCAAGTGATCTTTAGTTTTTATATAGTTGTAATAATAACTTGATAAGTGTATCTTTGTAATAAACTTTCATTTAACTAACAAGCCTTTAACAGTTTCCTATTCTCTAGAAATATCTACCAATAATAAAATTTATTACATGATCTTGCCCCATCTAGCCAAGGCTAACTGATCCACAGGAGAAATCCTAACCCAAACTGGTGCAGTCACATCATCCCTATCAGAAATTTGACATCTGTGACAATTAAATATAGAGATAGAGTTTTTACAGCTGCATAATATAATACACAGCTTCTAAGGTGGGTTCCCCATTGTACCCCTCCTTCTAGGAGTCATGTCCTTATGCAATGTTTTCCCATTGACTATAGGTTGGACCTGGTGATTCACTCCTAACAGACTACAGCAAAAAGTAATAAGGTGTTGTTTCTGAGATTAGGTTGGAAAAAGACTTTGGGTTCTACTTTGAGGGCTCTTTTTTGCTCTCTCTCTCTCTCTCTTTTTTTTTTTCTCTTTTGCTCTCTTGCTCACTTACTCTGAGGGAAGCCAATTGCCATATTTTGCTGCCCTTTAAAGAGATCCATGTGTCAAGAAACTGCATGCAGGAGGTCTCTAGCCAAGAGGCAGCAAGGAACTGATGCCCTCGATTGAAGAGCTGTCTAGATACTACATTCTGCCGACAACCATGGGAGTGAGCTTGGAAAAGAATCCTCCTTCAGGTGAGTCTTCATATTAGACTGCAGCCCTGGCCAACAGAATGACTGAAACCTCATGAGAAATCTTTTCTAGTAGAACCCATCTTGGCTGCACTCATTTTTCTGACACTCACTTCATCTTCTTATCTGCTTGCTGCTCTAGTCTTTCTAGTATGGCATTAGAGTTGATCAGCTTCTTTGGTTCTTGTTTTCTGTTGTTTGCTTCATCAAAGTTTTTCCCATGAGTTCCAGTATCAACTCATTTGGTATGTTCTCTTGTATATTGTCACTGGGCTGTGTCATTTCTTCTATTATATGCTGTGGCAAGGATTTTATGAATGCCACTCAGAATCCTGGATTTGTCTTTCATCTGTAGGTCAGACCTTGGATGTCTTGGCCTTCTCAATATCCTGGACACTTGATGAAACGTTTAGTTTTTGTTTTCCTAAACAATGCCTAACACGGGAGCCAGATAGTCTGCCTAGCAAGCGTTGCCTGGGTCCCTGATGTAGTCTCTTTGAACTCTCTGAGTACCTTGCCTGATCTTTTCAAGTTTCTTTTTTAGGGTTAGCTTCTCACCCTGATGGTTCAGTGGTAAAGAATCTGCCGGCAATGTGGGAGACCTGGGTTTGATCCCTGGGTTGGGAAGATCCCCTGGAAAAGGAAATGGCAACCCACTCCAGTATTCTTGCCTGGAGAATCCCATGGACAGAGGAGCCCGGCAGGCTAAGGTCCATGGGGCCACAAAGAGTGAGACACGACTGAGTGACTAAGCAGCACAGCAGCAGCTTCTCTTTGCCCTATTATCTTGGACCCTTCTGGTGCATTATGCCTGTTATTTGATAGGAAATAGTTGTCTACAATGTTACCATTCTCCCTCTAACCCTCTTTATCCCGTCTCAGTTATCAGATGGAAACCATGCCCTATGTCTCAGTCAGTTTTTACCCAGATGCTGCCCAGGTAGGTTGTAGCTCAGTTTCAAATCACACTCACTTCTCACCATGGGTACACTAGTTATGATTACAGTTGAATACATTCAGCTATTTTATGTATGCAAATATATTTTTACTATACTGATATAGAACTTTGGTTCATTTGGTTTGCTTTTGTTCATTCCTCTGCATATAATTTTTGTGTGTATTATTCCACATGTATGATTTTTAGTAAGGAATTTTGAAGAACTTTAAAGTAGTCCTTGAACATGTTTCAGAACAGAAGAGGGATGGTCCCATAAGTTTTCTCACTTTTCACTTTAGCTTGTCAGTTGCATTAGATTGTAAAGCATATGACCTTTCATTTAATTGCCAAATTCAGTAGTTATCATCTACTAATACAGGGCAAAAGATTATAATCTTAAGCACATTGCTGATAATATCTATCAAAAACACTGGAAAAAAAACTACCAGGTGTTTCCTAAAGAATATTCACTCTTTCATTCCTCTAGTGGTTTTAACTATTTTGGAGGATCTAATAAAAACTATGTTTTCTCTCCAGATGTGTGGGTAAGCAGTTTCAGATATCTATTGCTATGTAACAAACTACCCCAAAACTTATCGACTTAAAAATCACTTATTATTTCTTATGATTAACTGAGTTATGTACAGTTCTGTTCCACATGGTGTCTGTCATCTGGCTAACTCATGTAATAGTTGCATCTAGCTGGGATTTTAGCAGGGGCTGGAGTGCTTAGGATGTTCACATTCCCATATTTGGGGTCTTTATGTTTGCTGTTGGATGGGGTGTCCTGTCTTTTCTCTATATGACCTCTCTGGACAAAAACAAGCTGCCAGACTTCTTAAGGGCTTGACCTAGATCTGTCATAGCTTCTCTTCTGTCACATTCTATTAGTCAAAGCAGTCATAAGTCCGACTGAGTTATAAGCGGAGAGGAATAGACTCCACTTTTTTTTTTTTTAACTTATAACTGTATTCATCAGCTCACTGGGCCCTATGTAATCCTTGATCTTTTTATTTATTTATTTATTTTTGACTGCATTGGGACTTCATTACTTTGCACAGACTTTCTCTAGTTGCTGCAAGCAAGGGCTACTCTGTTGCGGTGAACGGGCTTTAGGGTGCACAGGCTTCAGCAGTTGCAGCACACAGGCTCAGTAGTTGTGGCTTGTGGGCTTTAGAGTGAGCGAGCTTAGACTCCACCTCTTGATGGGAGACATAGCATGTACCAACAGGGATGGGATAAATCGTTAGTGACTATCTTTGGTGACAATCTACCATTAGCATATTCACACAGAATTTTGCATATAACATCAGGGAGTCCATCAACCCATGAGAACCACCTATGAAGTATCTATGTTTGTCAGAGTCCTAGGTTAAGAATCTCAGCTTTAAAATATAAACCAAGTATAGTGTATCCCAGAAATGCAAGTTTGGTTTCATATTCAAAAGGCAGTGAACCCAGTTCTCTGTATTATTAATAGTAGGATAAAAGAAAAAAAAACTCACTTGATCATTTCAGTAGATGCATGCAGAAAAAGATTTGACAAAATCCAATGTCCATTTATTAAAACAATCAGCAGACTAGGAATAGAAAGAAACATTAATCTGCTAAGCTGCTAAGTCACTTCAGTCGTGTCCAACTCTGTGCGACCCCATAGACGGCAGCCCACCAGGCTCCCCCGTCCCTGGAATTCTCCGGGCAAGAACACTTGAGTGGGTTGCCATTTCCTTCTCCAATGTATGAAAGTGAAAAGTGAAAGTGAAGTCGCTCAGTCGTGTCCGACCCTCAGCGACCCCATGGACTGCAGCCCTCCAGGCTCCTCCATCCATGGGATTTTCCAGGCAAGATTACTGGAGTGGGGTGCCATTGCCTTCTCCAAAACATTAATCTAATAAATGGCATATATGAAAAACTGACAGCTGACATTATGCCTACTATTGTAAGGTACAGTCTACATTGAAAAGTATATATATAATATGACTCAAATGTTTTTTTTTTCTTTTTTCCAGGCTCCTCCATCCATGGGATTTTCCAGGCAAGATTACTGGAGTGGGGTGCCATTGCCTTCTCCAAAACATTAATCTAATAAATGGCATATATGAAAAACTGACAGCTGACATTATGCCTACTATTGTAAGGTACAGTCTACATTGAAAAGTATATATATAATATGACTCAAATGTTTTTTTTTTCTTTTTAGATTCTACTTTATTTGACAAAATTCAGAAAGTAGTAACCAATTCATATCCTCCTATGTCCTCTCTGAAGAAAGCAGTTCTCCAGAGACAAAAACTCTGTGACTTGGGGATCATCTACCATCTTTAAGCTTTACGCTCAGGCAGCCAATGGCCTAGTGGTCAGGCCTCCAGATCCAAAGCTCTCAGAGACAATAAAAGAGAAGTGAAAGGAAACTCTCATTTCAAAGACAGTGAAGCCTTCCCATCCCTCCTTTTCCCACCCACCACCTTCCACACTCTCAAATTAAATAGATAATAGAGGACAGTGTATGAATGTGAAAGATGCTCACACACAGACCTTCTTTTCAGTTAAGGAGCTGCAAAGTCCTCCCCACTCCCGGCCCCCGCCAGAAGGAGGACAATTGGAAACACCACTCAAGGCTTAGTGGCACAAGGTGAGACTGGTGAAAACCCAGGGAGAAAATATTTTACCTTCAGCCCATTCTCAGGACTCTAGTGAACTTATACTAAAAATAATATAATGCTGGTGGGAGTGAAAACTCACATCATCAAATAGAATCTGGTATCACATTAGAAAAATGAATAATCTCCGTGATCGAGTGTTTTGCATTGGAAATGCAACGATGACTCAACATTAGAAAAGCTTTTAGAATAATTCATTACAATGTGCTGAAGGAGAAGAATCATGTCAGTCTCCAAATATTACTGGAAACACATTTAATAAGATTTAATATCCATTCTGACAAAAATTCTTAATATTATGTAAATAATATAGAAATTCTTGCATTGAGATATATCCTTTCCATACATTTTATTTTAAAAATTATACGACATGTGTTGTCTCAAGGCCAAAAGTAACATCCAATTAAAGATAGAGAAAAAGATAAGATGAGCACCATAACTGCTATTATTATTATTTTACTTTTTAATATGAAGAAATGTTACATACAGGGTAGTTGTGAAATTTATATGATGTCTCAAATATTCTTTTTACCATCAATTTTTTAATTTTTATTTTCTCAAGATTGTTGTAACCTAATAGATTAAATAGCTAGATAAATGTGTTTTAATATTAACAACGCAATTTAAAAGTGAGCAAAGGACTTAGAATAGAAATTTCTCCAAAGAAGATATCCAAATAATCAATAAGTACATTAAAAGATACTGGGCATCAGTAATCTTTTGGGAAATACAAATCAAAGCCAGAATGAAGTACCACACCCACTAGAATGGCTACTATAAAAAAGAACAAGGGGAGTTCTCCGGTGGTCTAGTAGTTAGGATTCCACACTTTCACTGCTGTGGCCTGGGTTCAGTTCCTGGAGGAAGATTTCACATACACAGGGCAACTGAGCCCGAGTGCCACAACTACTGAAGCCTGTGTGCTCTAGANCTACTATAAAAAAGAACAAGGGGAGTTCTCCGGTGGTCTAGTAGTTAGGATTCCACACTTTCACTGCTGTGGCCTGGGTTCAGTTCCTGGAGGAAGATTTCACATACACAGGGCAACTGAGCCCGAGTGCCACAACTACTGAAGCCTGTGTGCTCTAGAGCCCACGCTCTGCAACAAGACAAGCCACTGAAATGAGAAACCTGAACCTGAACACCACAGTTAGAGAGTAGTCCCCGCTTGCTGCTATTAGAGAAAGGCCACACACAGCAATGAAGACTGCAGCCAAAAATATATTTTAAAAAATTAAAAAAAGAAAAAACAACCTACGATGAGGTACCACATCACATCAGTCAGAATGGCCATCATTAAAAAAGCTACAAGTAACAAATGCTGGAGAAAGTATGGCAGAAAGGGAACCCTCCTACACTGTTGGTGGGAATGTAAATTGGTGCAGCCACTATGGAAAGCAGTATGGAGGTGAGTTTGAGCAAAGTCCGGAAGGTAGTGAAGGACAGGAAGCCTTCATAGTGCAGCCACTATGGAAAGCAGGATGGACATGAGTTTGAGCAAAATCTGGGAGACAGTTAAGGACAGGAAGCCTAGTGTGCTACAGTCCATGGGGTCGCAAAGACACGATTTAGTGACTGAACAATGACAACACTGGAGGTTCCTTAAAAAGTAGAGTTGCCATACAATCCAGCAATCCCACTCCTGAGCATATATCCAGAGAAAATTCTAATTTGAAAAGACACAGGCAGCCCAATGTTCAAAGCTGCACCATTTGCACTAGCCAAGACATGGTGTGTTGACCCATGGACTATAGCCCACCAGGCTCCTTTGTCCATGGAATTCTCCAGGCAAGAATACTGGAGTGGGTTGCCATTCCCCTCTCAAAGGGATCTTCCTGACCCAGGGATTGAACCTGGGTCTCCCGCATTGCAGGCAGATTCTTTACCATCTGAGCCACCAGGGAGATCCAAGCTTCTGAAGCCCGAGACATGGAAGCAAGCTAAATGCCCATCAACAGATGAATGGAAAAAGAAAACATAGTGTATATATGGAATACCGCTCAGCATCCCCTCAGAATGAAATAGTGCCATTAGCAGCAACATGGATGGACCTAGAGATTATCATACTAAGTGATATAAGTCAGAAAGAGAAAGACAAGGGAATTCCCAGGTGATCCAGTGGTTAGGACTCAGCACTTTCAAAGCCAAGGGCCCGGATTCAATCTCTGGTCCCAAATGGTGTGGCCAAATATTAAAAATAAAAAAATAGAGACTTCCCTGGTAGTCCAGCGGTAATGAATGTGCCTGCCAATGAAGGGAACCATGAGTTCAATCCCTGGTCTGGGAAGATTCCACATGCCATGTGGCAACTAAGCCTATTGCCACAACTATTGAGCCTGAGCTCTAGAGTCAACAAGCTGCAACTACTGACAAAACATAGGGACAGAAAGTAGCATAAATGGTGTTACTGAGTCTAAGCTTGTACTGCTTGCCACACCCCAGGTCAATAAATCAAGAGACAAGTTGTTGGGGCAAGGAATAGTGATTTTATTGAGAAAGCCAGCAGACTGAAAAGATAGTGGGCTACTGTCCCAAAGACCCACTTTCTCCAAGTTATAATTCAACCTTCTTTTGAAAGGCAAGGGGGTGTGGTTGGTCACTGCAAACTTCTTGGTGGCAGAATCCTTTGTTCTTGCAACTGTCCACATAGGTCTGGTCACAGTTTTCCTATAAACCTCTGACAAGGCAAATGTTATTTTGTTTATCCATTCATCCCTTGATGAACATTAGGGATTTCAATATCTTTTAGCTATTGTGAATAATGCTGTCATGAACTTGGGTATATAAATATCTCTTTCAGATGCTGCTTTCAATTTTTTTAGTTTTATACCCAGAAGTGGAGTTGTTGGATCATAATATATGATAAATCTATGTTTTGTTTTGTTGTTTTTTTTTTCCTGAGGAGTCCCCAGCTATTTTCCAAAGAGACCAAACCATTTTACTTTCCCACCAACAGTGTATAAAATTTCTGGTTTCTATATATCCTTGTCAACACTTATTTTCTGGTTTGGTTCCCCCCCTCCCCCATCAGTCAGAATGATGGCCATTCTGACTGATGTGATGTGGTACCTCATTGTAGGTTGTTTTTTCTTTTTTTAATTTTTTAAAATATATTTTTGGCTGCAGTCTTCATTGCTGTGTGTGGCCTTTCTCTAATAGCAGCAAGCGGGGACTACTCTCTAACTGTGGTGTTCAGGTTCAGGTTTCTCATTTCGGTGGCTTGTCTTGTTGCAGAGCGTGGGCTCTAGAGCACACAGGCTTCAGTAGTTGTGGCACTCGGGCTCAGTTGCCCTGTGTATGTGAAATCTTCCTACACCCGGAATTGAACCCAACCCATGTCCCCTGCGTTGGCAGGCAGACTCAACCACTGAACCACCAGGGAAGTCCCTTCATTGTAGTTTTGATTTGCATTTCTCTAATAGTGATGTTGAGCATCTTTTCAAATGCCTATTGACCATCTATATATCTTCTTTGGAGAAACGTCTGTTTAGGTCCTCTGCTCAGACAGAGGAGCCTGGCAGGCTACAGTCCATGGGGTTGCAAAGGGTTGAACACGACTGAGCAACTAACACTTTGGGGTTTTTTTAATTAAGAGAAAAGCTTTCATTGGTTGGGGGTTGGGGAGGACAGTTACTTTATTTAATTCTTAGTAATGGCATCACTAGGGAAAGAGAAGTGGGTCCAGGGAAATCAGATCCCTTTGGGGGATGTGCAAGCTGCCCAGAATCCCTTGTCCCTCCCCACTTTGGGCATTTGGGGTGGGTGTTGGGTCAGTGAAGGGAAGAAGCAGGGCATGATTGATAAAGCTTTCTAGGAGGCAAAAGGCGCTGATGGGTAACATCTTGGGCCTGTGGAAGGAGAGTGTGGGCCGGGGCTCCCAGTAAATCCAGGGGCTCTTTTGCATCCAGGCGTGGCTGCTAGCCCTTTTCCTTCACTTTCTTGGCTTTGGCCTTGGCTTTGGTCTTGGGAGTGCAAGACTTGGTCACATGGATGGTCTAATGGCCCTCAGCATTGTACTGTGCCTCCTTCAGGGTGGTGGGCTTTAATGTCTGTTGCCCCATCAGATCCCCCGCAAGGTCTCAAACTTGTACTTGCAGTCGGCTCCAAACTCCTCCTTCCTTCTTCCAGTGCATCCGGGCACCTGGCACCAGATGCACAGAGTCTGGGCCCTATAGGTGCCCTGGCAGCAACTGACACGACAGACTTTGCTGCTGAGGGTGCAGGGCCTCCAGGTCCACTCCATGCACTCGCTCCCTGGGCCTTCCATCTTTACTTTGTCTTTCTTTTTGGCCACCTCTGAGGTGAGCACCAGCAGAGTGAGGAGGGCAGGGAGAAGGAAGCCTGGGCACTGCATCCTGAGTGGGGAGCATGGGTCAGAGTCACCACTGGGGGCCGCAGGTGTGTGGACCTCCCACCTTTTGCCCCAGTTTCCAGACCCAAAGGGTTGGGCTGCTATTGCAGTGGCAGTGGATTGGGATGGGGGCTGCCAGCCTTGGGGAGCCTGGGCTGCCTTGCTGCCAGCCTTGGCTCACAGCAGGAGGAATCTCCCCAGGGGCCACCTGGGGCCTGAGAGGCAGCTCAGACTCCCACTCCACTTCCAGACCCCAGGTTATCAGCAGGGGAGGTGCTCAAGTCCCTGCAGGCTCTTTTGGGCCCTGCAGGCTCAGTTGGGTTAGTTTCTTTTTGTCATTGAGCTGTATGAGCTATTTGCATATTTTGTTCTGAAACTTTAAATCTCTATATGAATAGAAAAGATTTATATCTTTAAAAGTCAGAGCCTCAAGGATGAGCTTATTGTGTCTATTTCAGGATATAGGTAACATTGTTTATTTGCCACATGGCACAGTTTATGGGATCTTAGTTCCCAGACCAGGGATTGAACCTGTGCCCTCAGCAATGAAAGCAGAGTCCTAATCACTGGACAGCCAGGGAATTCCCAAGACATTTTTAACTTATAGCAAAAGTAGCAGAATACAAAAGGAGTAAGCGATGGCACCCCTCTCCAGTACTCTTGCCTGGAAAATCCCATGGACGGAGGAGCCTGGTAAGCTGCAGTCCATGGGATCGCAGAGAGTTGGACACAACTGAGCGACTTCACTTTCACTTTTCACTTTCATGCATTGGAGAAGGAAATGGCA
>SJYX01003346.1:273912-333278 GCA_006410675.1 Oreotragus oreotragus | reverse complement strand
CTGACCACTGGACAGCCGGGGAAGCCCAAGGATGAACGTTTCACCACCATTTGAAGGTCACGGATCAGGCATCAGTGCACAGTGTTTGACATTTTGTTGTGTGTGTGTTTTTTTTTATATCTAATAAGTATCATTGGATGAATGAAAATACATAAGCAATAGTCTGTGCATATTAAAGAGATTTGAAGAGTGTTGCAAGGCTTGCCAAAATCACCTCCTCTGCCTTGTGACAGTAGTCCTAGAAATTCCTATTGTTAGACTCACTCCTCTGGGTTAAGTTACTGCTTCCAAGGGGTTCTGGAAAATTAAATAGTGTATATCAGCTACTTGAGAAAGACTACGCCAATTAGCACTTGGGAATAGACCTGTTCCCAGTCTTGATAGAATGACACGACGTCTTTTTCAGGTTAAGGAAGTTCTTTTTTATTTCTAATTTGCTAAAAAGCCTTTTGCTTTTCAATTATGTATGGATGTTAAATTTCATCAAATATCTTTTCTGCGTCTGAAATGAACATACCGTTTTTCTCCTTCAATCTGTTTATATGGAAAATTTGTTAAACATTTTTGTATGTCAGATCATCTTTGCATGATGAAGATAAACCAGCTTGCTCATTATGTGTTATCTTTTTTATATTTCTGCATTCAGCTTTTTAATATTGTTTAGAATTTTTGCCTCTGTGTTAAATTGGCCTATACGTATCCTTTCTCATACTTTTCAGGTTTTGATATTGTGTTTATGATAGCTTCTTATGATAAGTTGGGAATATTCCCTCTTTTTCTCTGTTTTGAAACAGCTGTGTAAGACTGAAATTATTTGTTTCTTAAGTAAAAACCTTGGGTCTGGATTCTCTTTTAGGAAAAGAGAATTTTTAAACTGCATATTTAAAATATTTCATGACTATAGGACAATCTAGATGTTTTAACTTTTGGGGTCAGTTTTGGCAAATTATAATTTGCTTTTTTCACCCACAGTTTTATATTTATGTACAAAAATTTGTCATAATATCTTTTTTTAATGTTTGACACATATTTAGTTATAGCTCCTTTCACTGCTAACTTTTTCCCCTTTCTTGTTGAGATATAATTGACTTATAACATTATATTAATTTCACGTGTACAATATAATGATTTGGTATATGTAAATACTGAGAAGTGATCACCATCAACTGATCAGCACATAGTTACAAATTTTCTTTTCCTTCTGAGAGAACTTTTAAGATCTCGCGTAGTCACTTTCAAATATACAATACAGTATTATTATTATTATAATAGTTGCTTTCCACTACTGTGTCATTTTCTGCTGTGACAGTGAACTAGCCATGTGTATACATGTAGCCCCTCTTTTTCGGATTTCCTTCCCATTTAAGTCCCCACAGAGCACTGAATAGAGGTGCTCTACAGTAGGTTCTCATCAGTTACCTATTTTATACATAGCAGTGTATATATGTCAATCCCAGTCTCCCAATCCATCCCTCCCCCTTTCCCCCTTGGTATCTATACATTCATTCTTTATGTTTGTGTCTGTATTTCTGCTGTGCAGATAAGATCATCTATTCCTTTTTTCCAGTTTCCACATATATGCATCAATATACAGGGATTGTTTCTCTCTTTCTGACTTACTTTATGCTGTGCGAGTCTCTAGGTCCATCCACATCTCTGCCAGTGACACAACTGCGTCCTTTTACGGCTGAGTAATAGTCCACTGTGTATATGTGCCGCATCTTTATCCAGTCCTCTGCTGACGGACACCTAGGTTGCTTCCATGTCTTGGCTGTTGTAAACAGTGTTGCTATTAACACTGAGGTTCATGTATCCTTTTGAATTATGGTTTTCTCTGGGTATATGCACAGGAGTGGGATTGCTGAGTCATATGGTAGTTCTATTTTTAGTTTTTTTTTTTTTAAGGAAGCTCTATTCTATTCTCCATAGGGGCTGTATTAATTGACATTCCCACCAACAGTGTAAGAGGGTTCCCTATTCTCCACACCCTCTCCAGAACTTATTGTTTGTAGATTCTTTTGATGATGGTCATTCTGACCAATGTGAAGTGATGTCATTGTAGTTTTGATTTGCATTTCTCCAGTGGTCATGTATGGATGTGAGAGTTGGACTGTGAAGAAGGCTGAGCGCCGAAGAATTGATGCTTTTGAACTGTGGTGTTGGAGAAGACTCTTGAGAGTCCCTTGGACTGCAAGGAGATCCAACCAGTCCATTCTGAAGGAGATCAGTCCTGGGTGTTCTTTGGAAGGAATGATGCTAAAGCTGGAACTCCAGTACTTTGGCCACCTCATGAGAAGAGCTGACTCACTGGAAAAGACTCTGATGCTGGGAGGGATTGGGGGCAGGAGGAGAAGGGGATGACAGAGGATGAAATGACTGGATGGCATGAGTTTGAGTGAACTCTGGGAGTTGGTGATGGACAGGGAGGCCTGGCATGCTGTGGTCCATGGGGTTGCAAAGAGTTTGACATGACTGAGCGACTGAACTGAACTGAATCATCCTGTTGAGTATCTTTTTATGTGCCTGTTGGCCATTGGTATGTCCTTTTTGGAGAAATATCTATTTAGGTCTTCTGCACAGTTTTTGATTGGGTTGTTTGTTTTTCAAATATGCAATACAGTGTTATTAAATATAGTCGCCATGCTGTACACTAGCAACCTCTTATTTAATTCTCACACTATTCATCTTGATAGATAAGGAAATCAAAACCCTGAGAGGTAAAGTTATCTGCTTGAGGTCACACACCCAGGAAATTCCAGAGAAGAGACATACACCTGGGTCTGACTGGCTTCACCATGTACACCCAAGCCACTGGCTTCTCAATTTCCTAAATGTCACTCATCTTCAAGGACATGGCTCTTGGTCATGCTGCATTTTCATTTTCATCTACACCTCTGACCCCGCTCCGTCAGCTGTTCAGGGGCAGAACTCCTGCTAGCTTCACTGAACAATTCCCCAAAGAAAGTGCCTACTGAAAGCTGGGTTAATTTAGGGACTATGAGACCATTAAGGTGGAATAATTTAGGACCCAGGGAAGGGCCCAGATGGTGTGTCCAGGGTGTTTATGGTCTGTGTTGTCCCTAAACCATCAGGACAGTTTCCTGGAAGATGGGTGTTGAGCTCTCCCTTGAAAAATGGTATAAGAGGGGGAATCAGAGGAAGCATTGAGGTGGGAAGAGGGAACCTACAGGAGCCAGAGAGAGGCTCATTCAGCTGGAGTTGGAGCCCCTTGATGCTGAAAATTGGAAGCATAAAGCCACAGAGGGAAAAGCACTGAGACTTGGAGAGAGAGGCAGTGGGGATTCGAGGTGGGTTCTTGGGTGGCAGAGTGATGGAGATTCCCAGGGCAGCCCAGGAAGGAATGCATCAGGTGTGTCTCCAGGCTTCTCCCACTTGCCTTGCCTTCAGTGATGAGCCCTGGCCACCTCACTGGAGGATGATCCTGTGGTGTTTCCTGGAAGGATTCCTAGGGTAGAGGCACCAGGAGATGATGGAGAAATGGACATGAGTTGCAAGAAGACCAGGGACTCCATCAGGTGGCCATTTAGTCCCTCAGGGCAGACCAACTGGGGCAGCACGTGCAAGGAGCATGGTGCTGAGCCCAGGTCTCTGGTTGCCCAGTCTTCTGACCAACAGTGGACCACTGGGTTTCCAAGCTCATCAGATGTGCACAGTGTGTACATAAGGGCCCAAGCTTTGGGATCCGGCAGGCTGAGGCTATCTCCCAGCCTTACCACCTTACCAGCCAGGTGCCTTGACACAAATGGCTTAATTCCTCCAAACCTCAGTTTCCAGTTTCCTCATGTGTAAAATAGGCACAAAACCCTGTATTTCTCAGGGATGTAAAATAATTGGCCCACAGGAATGCTTGGAAGATGATGGCCATCCCTGCAATGCTATTTCATCTGCACCCCGTCCTTGGTCCAATAGTTTCAATTAGAGTCCGTGTGCCTCTAGATCTTTCTGGAGCTGCAGACAGCTGTCATCTGCTTTTTAGTCAGTGGCTCCTGGGTTTGGGATCAGGAGCCTGGGCCAGCTCTCAAAGTTGTTTGATTCCCCGGGTTTCTGATTCCAAGGTTCTCAGGCCCCCTGCTTTCATCCCAGCCTCTCTGTGAACAGCCGCCCTCCCTCCTCCTCCCATCTCTGTCCGCTCAGTGTGACTCTGCTTGCTCTCCTGCCTCCAAACTTTTGCTCACACCTTCACTCTGGAGCACCTTCCCCTTCACTTTCCATTCAGCTTTCTCTAACTTCTCCTTTTAGTTTGACGTTACCTCCTAAGACTCCAATGGGCTGGGTGCTATGGCTCTTCCCCAAGACTACAGGGTGAGTATTGGGTGAATGTCTTTAAGTGGCCTGGGATAGAAGAGACATTTCCAAATGTCAGGATGATAGGCAACTGTCCATCCATTCGCTCAGTCATCCATCCGTCCAATTATTCATGAAGCTCATGCTCTGGCCAGGCCCTTTGCTGGTGCTGGAACACTGAGGGAAATGGCACAGCAGAGTCTTAAGAGCAGCAATTTTGGTGTTTGCCTGACCAAAGTATCAGTCTTGATTCTGCCAGTTTCTAACTGTAGCCTTGGCAACTGATCTACCTTCTCTGAAATTTGCATTCCACATTTGTAAGAAGGATTGTTGTGAAGATGAATGGGGGTAATCCATTTATTGGTGGCTCAATGGTAAAGAATCTGCCTGCATTGCAGGAGACAAGGATTCGATCCATGGGTCAAGAAGATCCCCTGGAGAAGGAAATGGCAACCCGTTCCAGGACTCTTGCCTGGGAAACCCCAAGGACAGAGGAGCCTGGCAGGCTATAGTTCACAGGGTCACAACAGCTGGTCACGATTTAGTGACTAAACCACCACCAGCAGTCTTCTTGGGCTGCAAGAACAAAATACCACATACCAGGTGGCTCAAGCAACAGAAATGTATTTTCTCTGTTCCAGATGCTGGAGGTCTGAGATCAAGGTGCTAGCAGTGTTGGTTTCTGGTGAGGCCTCCTTCCTTGGTTTGTAGATAACTCTATTCTTGTTGTGTCCTCACATGGCCTTTCTTTGTGCATCAGTTTTTATCAGATTAGAGATCTGCCATTATGACCTCATCTAACCTTAGTTACCTCCTTAAAAGTCCTATCTCCAAATACAGTCACATTGAGGGTTAGGGCTTTAACATAAGATTTGGTGGGGACACAGCTTAGTCCGCAGTATCACGTTGTATTTAGCTGAGCCTGGACTGCTCACTGAGTGACTACTCGCATGGAGTCTCAGCTTAACGGCTGCAGGATATGATGGCGATGATGAAGACCCAGTGGCTGTGTCCTTCAGAGTTTCTGGATCTGGTGGCAGAAACTGGCCTGTACATAGGAAATGATGAAAAGGGGCTAGCGATATTCAGAAAGATTATCCAAAGGTAGAGTCAGGATGGTGTTCTAGGTATTTTTCTACAGCATTGCGCTGCTTAGAGTTCTGATCTCAAAATTAAAGTGTGTGTTTCAGTGGACTGGGAGCTCCCTGAGGGCCAGAGCCTGCTGACCCAACTCTGGGGGCCGAGCACATGATCAGGTACCTGAGTGTGATGACTAACTGATAGCCATAGAGACCACAACTGGCTTTGAGGATTTATTGAGTTATTAAAATGATTTAGCAGGAGTGAAGCTCATTAGATAGTGAGCATAGCTTTTAGGCGCAGAAGTAGGATAAGCCCTGGATGGAGCTGAGGCTGCTGACCATGGGAGACCAGGCATCACCTGCTCAAGTCTCACATCTCTCCCTCCATCCTCCGAAGGGCCAGGGCCAGTGTCTGGGGGAGACAGGACTGTCTGTCCAGCTGTGCAAGGAGCTACGGGAGCAGAGTTTTCCACTGGTGACACTGCTTAATTGATTTCCCACTTCAGCTTCCTTATAAGCCTTGGGAGGTAAAACAGGATTTTTACAATCATTTGTTAGCAGATGAAACCGAGACCCAGGGGGTGGGAGTGACTTGCCAAGGTCAGGAGTATGAGCAAGCCCGGGGCAGATGTGGGACCAGGCCTCTCCTGTCCTGACTCTCACCCAGGCCTCCGTGGCCTGCCTCTGTGGGAGGGGTCTTCATGGCTAAGCAGACACACATGGTCATCTCCAGCTCCCTGGAGAGCCCCATGGCATCAGGCACACTGGATTCAGTGCCCTTTAGGTTGATCCTCCACTCCTCCAAAGTCATCTTCCACTTTGAGGGTTTTCTCTGCTTCTCACATCAGCAGAGACCCAGGAAGGGGTTTGAGGTGAGGTTCTGTGCAAGGAGAGCTGGGCTAAGTGGGGACTGCAGTGTCTCCTGCACACAGGATATAAATGAGAGATGGGTTGGGGGTTGAGGGAGGCTTGAAGGGGTTCTCTTTTCACAGAGGCCTCCTTGGGGGCACCAAAGACGGGGAAGACCTGTCTCGCCCCCTTAGGGAGGCTACATGTTGTCCTGGATCAGGCAGGTATTCTGGGGCCAAGCACATGAGCACCCACTCTTCCACCCTGCTCTGCAAGCAGCTTACACCTCTGTACCTCAATTTTCTCAGTTTGACATGGGCACACTCATAAGGATACCTAGCTCATTGTGTGGTTGAGAGGGTCAAATGAGGTAATGCACTCTGACACCCGGGAAGCATTAGATAAGACCATGATTTGCTTTCTCCTGGCCAGGAGCGAGGGAGACATATGGTTTATATAGGGCTTTCCCTCTCCTGGGGGAGGTCCACAACACAGGGGTCCACAGCTCAGGAGGAAGGGGGGCCAAGCCCATCTCCCCACATGCCTGAGCCGAGAAGGAGAGAGGCCAGGCTCCGAGGAGTCCCCTGCCCAGCCAATCCCTAGTGATAAATCATGAACATGTTTTTAATGATTATTTAAAGCTCTTGGCTGGATGCCCATCCTGGAAGGGCCACCTTAGCCTTTGTCAGGCCGTGGTAGATTGGAGGGAGGCCTGCACATCCCTTATTGAGAGTGGCTCCTTTTATTCCCTTATTTTTATAATAGACTCACTGACACAATATTATTCTTGGCCCCAGCTCAGACCCTCTGAATATGTTCAGAGGCAACAGGCTGGCCTGGCCAGGGTACTGTAAGCTTCCCATCAAGGGGGTGGCAGGCACAAAAGCTCAGCGATTTCTTATCCAAGTTTCTGATAGAGTGAGGAGAGAGAGAGTACGTCTTGCACAGTTTGCAGGCCTGGGTCTGGGCTTCCTCTACTCAGGGTGAAGGGAGAGAGCTGAGGCAAAGGGGGAAAGGTAAGGGGGTGGATGTCCTTCTCAGTTATCGTTTCATTCGTTTAGCAGTCCCCACCATGTACAGGAACAGACGACCAGCTAGAACAGCGGTTGTCAGACTGAGCGTCAAGGAACCCTAGGGTTCCTGAGACACTCGGAAGGAGCAATGGCTTCTCATGGCTCCTCAGCCCAAACGGCCCTGACTTTATTTTGCTTTGGGCTCCTTTGTAAGGTTTTACTTGAAGAAAGGATTCTGGGAGTTAAAAGAAAAATCTGAATATCACTGGCTTATACCCTTATTGTATAGAAGGGGAAACTGAACCCCAGAGTGGGGACAGACTTGCCTAAGGTCACACAGACATTTGCCAAGTGAGGAGCCATCTCTTGGCCCCTAGTCGTGTGAGGAGCCCGAGCCAGTATGTGAAACAATCAAGGAACAATCAGATCCACTGGTCTGGATGCAAGCGTGCAGATGGCGTCATGTGTGAGCATTCTGGCCAGGCGTGTGGGGGACCCCAGATGCCTGCAGCCTCAGTTTTCTTCATGGTTTCCAATGGCATCCAATGAGAGCATCACAAGCTCCCCTGTACAACTTCGAGGGTCAGCTTCTAGAAACCTCCATATGAGGACAAGTCCACGGTCAAGAACTTTGGAAGAGAACTGAATAGGGGAAAGTATCTATCAGACAGGGTCCCTGGAGGAAACAGAGCCGCCCTCTTGGTAGTTAATGGAGGTGAGGATTGCTTTTTAAAAAATTGTGCATATATATATATAACATAAAATTTGCCATCTTAGCCATATTTTGATAGTAATAAATTTTTTTTTATTGAAGTACAGTTGATTGCAGTACAAAATGAAGCAGGTTAAAGGCTAACAGAGTTTTGCCAAGAGAATGCACTGGTCATAGCAAATACCCTCTTCCCACAACACAAGAGAGGACTCTACACATGGACATCACCAGATGGTCAACACCGAAATCAGATTGATTATATTCTTTGCAGCCAAATATGGAGAAGCTCTATACAGTCAGCAAAAACAAGACCGGGAGCTGACTGTGGCTCAGATCATGAACTCCTTATTGCCAAATTGACTTAAATTGAAGAAGGTAGGGAAAACCACTAGACCATTCAGGTATGACCTAAATCAAATCCCTTATGATTATACAGTGGAAGTGACAAGTGGATTCAAGGGATTAGAACTGATGCTGCTGCTGCTGCTAAGTCACTTCAGTCGTGTCTGACTCTGTGTGACCCCATAGACGGCAGCGCACCAGGCTCCCCCATCCCTGGGATTCTCCAGGCAAGAATACTGGAGTGGGTTGCCATTTCCTTCTCCAATGCATGAAAGAGAAAAGTGAAAGTGAAGTCGCTCAGTCTGTCCGACTGTTAGCGACCCCATGGACTGCAGCCCACCAGGCTACTCCGTCCATTGGATTTTCCAGGCAAGAGTACTGGGGTGGGGTGCCATTGCCTTCCCCGGATTGGAACTGATAGAGTGCCTGAAAAACTATGGATGGAGGTTTGTGACATTGTATAGGAGGCCGTGATCTAGACCATCCCCAAGTAAAAGAAATGCAAAAGGCAAAATGGTTGTCTGAGGAGGGCTTCCAAATAGCTGAGAAAAAAGATGCGAAAGGCAAAGGAGAAAAGGAAAGATATACCCATTAGAATGCAGAGTTTCAAAGAATAGCAAAGAGAGGTAAGAAAGCCTTCCTCAGTGATCAGTGCAAAGAAATAGAGGAAAACAACAGAATGGGAAAGACTAGAGATCTCTTCAAGAAAATTAGAGATATCCAGGGAACATTTCATGCAAAGATGGGCTCGATAAAGGACAGAAATGGTCTGGACCTAACAGAAGCAGAAGACATTAAGAAGAGGTGGCAAGAATACACAGAAGAACTGTGCAAAAAAGATCTTCAAGACCAAGATAATCACGATGGTATGATCACTCACCTAGAGCCAGACATCCTGGAATGTGAAGTCAAGTGGGCCTTAGGAAGCATCACTACGAACAAAGCTAGTGGAGGTGATGGAATTCCAGNCAACAGAATGGGAAAGACTAGAGATCTCTTCAAGAAAATTAGAGATATCCAGGGAACATTTCATGCAAAGATGGGCTCGATAAAGGACAGAAATGGTCTGGACCTAACAGAAGCAGAAGACATTAAGAAGAGGTGGCAAGAATACACAGAAGAACTGTGCAAAAAAGATCTTCAAGACCAAGATAATCACGATGGTATGATCACTCACCTAGAGCCAGACATCCTGGAATGTGAAGTCAAGTGGGCCTTAGGAAGCATCACAATGAACAAAGCGAGTGGAGGTGATGGAATTCCAGTTGAAATATTTCAAATCCTAAAAGATGATGCTGTGAAAGTGCTGCACTCAACATGCCAGCAAATTTGGAAAACTCAGCAGTGGCCACAGGACTGGAAAATGTCAGTTTTCGTTCCAATCCCAAAGAAAGGCAATGCCAAAGAATGCTCAAACTACCACACAATTGCACTCATCTCACACACCAGCAAAGTAATGCTCAAAATCCTCCAAGCCAGGCTTCAACAGTACATGAATCATGAACTTCCAGATATTCAAGCTGTTTTTAGAAAAGGCAGAAGAACCAGAGATCAAATTGCCAACATCTGCTGGATCATCGAAAAAGCAAGAGAATTTCAAAAAACCATCTACTTCTGCTTTATTGACTACAACAAAGCCTTTGACTGTGGAAAAACTCCTTCACAACAAACTGTGGAAAATTCTGAAAGAGATGGGAATACCAGACCACCTGACCCACCTCCTGAGAAATCTGTATGCAGGTCAAGAACCAACACTTAGAATCGGACATGGAACAACAGACAGGTTCCAAATCAGGAAAGGAGTATGTCAAGGCTGTGTATTGTCACCCTACTTATTTAACTTATATACAGTGTACATCATGAGAAATGCTGGGCTGGATAAAGCACAAGCTGGAATCAAGGTTGCTGGGAGAGATATCAATAACCTCAGATATGCAGATGACACCACCCTTATGACAGAAAGTAAAGAACTAAAGAGCCTCTTGATGAAAGTGAAAGAGGAGAGTGAAAAAATTGGCTTAAAACTCAACATTCAGAAAACTAAGATCATGGTGTCCAGTCTCATCACTTCATGGCAAATAGATGGGGAAGCAATGGAAACAGTGAGAGACTTTATTTTTGGGGGCTCCAAAATCACTGCAGATAGTGACTGCAGCCATAAAATTAAAAGATGCTTGCTCATTGGAAGGAAAGTTATGACCAACCTAGATAGCATATTGAAAAGCAGAGACATTACTTTGTCAACAAAGGCCCTTCTAGTCAAGGCTATGGGTTTTTCCAGTAGTCACGTATGGATGTGAGAGTTGGTCTGTGAAGAAAGCTGAGCACTGAAAAATTGATGCGTTTGAACTGTGGTGTTGGAAAAGACTCTGGAGAGTCCCTTGGACTGCAAGGAGATCCAACCAGTCCATCCTAAAAGAAATCAATCCTGAATATTCATTGGAAGGACTGATGCTGAAGCTGAAGCTCCACTACTTTGGCCAGCTGACGCGAAGAACTGACTCACTTGGAAAGACCCTGATGCTGGGAAAGATTGAAGGTGGGAGGAGAAGGGGACGACAGAGGATGAGATGGTTGGATGGCATCACCGACTTGATGGACATGAGTCTGAGTGAACTCTGGGAGCTGGTGATAGAGAGGGAGGCCTGGAGTGCTATGGTCCACGGGGTCGCAAAGAGTTGGACATGACTGTGCGACTGAACTGAGCTGAACTGAACTGATAGTTCATTTACAGTGTTGTTAATTCCTATTGTACAGCAAAGTGATTCGGTTATATACATATATACATTCCTTTTTTAAAAATACTGTTTTCCATGATGGTTTACTGTAGAATTTTTTTAAATTGACAATAATTTTTTCTGTCACTGCAGATGGTGACTGCAGTCACGAAATTAAATGATGCTTGCGCCTTGGAAAAAAAGCTTTGACAAACCTAGACAACATATTAAAAAGCAGAGACATCACTTTGCTGACAAAGTCCATCTAGTCAAGGCTATGGTTTTTCCAGTAGTAATGTATGGATGTGAGAGTTGGACCATCAAGAAAGCTGAGTGCTGAAGAACTGATGCTTTTAAACTGTGGTGTTGGAGAAGACTCTTGAGAGTCCCTTGGACTGCAAGGAGATCAAGCCAGTCAATCGTAACGGAAATCAGTCCTGAATATTCATTGGAAGGACTGATGCTGAGGCTGAAGTTCCAATACTTTGTTCACTTGATGAAAAGAACTGACTCACTTGGAAAGACCCTGATGCCAGGAAAGACTGAAGGCAGGAGGAGAAGGGGGTGACAGAGGATGAGATAGTTGGATGGCATCACCGACTCTATGGACATGAGTTTGAGCAAGCTCTGGGAGTTGGTGATGGACAGGGAGGCCTGGTGTGCTGCAGTCCATGGGGTCGCAGAGTTGGACACACTGAATTTGCTTTATAATGTTTTGTTAATTTCTGCTGTACAACAGTGTGAATCAGCACCATTTTAGGCATTTTTAAATGTNTTGAGCAAGCTCTGGGAGTTGGTGATGGACAGGGAGGCCTGGTGTGCTGCAGTCCATGGGGTCGCAGAGTTGGACACACTGAATTTGCTTTATAATGTTTTGTTAATTTCTGCTGTACAACAGTGTGAATCAGCACCATTTTAGGCATTTTTAAATGTACAGTTCAGTGACATCAGGCTTCCCTGGTGGTTCAGGTGGTAAAGAATCTACCTGCAATGCAGAAGCCCTGAGCTGGGAAGATCCCCCGGGGAAGGAAATGGCAACCCACTCCAGTATTCTTGCCTGAAGAATTCCATGGACAGAGGAAGCTGAGGGGCTACAGTCCATGGGGTCACAAGGAGTCGGACACGACTGAGTGACTAACACCTTGCACATCAGTGACAGTAAGTGCATTCACACTGTTGTACTTAATGTTGTGTTTAATTGTTGTACTATCACCACCATGCATCTCCAGAACTAAACAACAACTCCTTAAACACTAATGCCTCCTCCTGGCAACCCTCATTTACTTTTGTCTCTGCATTCATCTATTCTATGTAAGGAGGTGAATGGGTTTTTTTTTTTTTTTATGAGACTCTTTACAAGGTGTGGATAGGGTTTAGGAGAAGCAGTGAGGCATGGGCCATGGCCTGGGGCTGGTAAATCAAATACTGTTTTCTCTTGGAGAGGTGATGGCTGGAACTACCCTTAGGGGCTCAGGGACAGGGCAGAGGGTGGAGGTAGAGGATCTATGCAAGATGCTGAGCCCAAAGCCTGGGGAAAGCCTCCAAGCTGTTCATAAAGACAGTAAAATAAACCACAGAGGCAGTTTGTATATTGTTGGAGAATGACAATGGAAAGATGTGATGAGTTCCCATTTCCTGCCCAATGCACCCTACCCATTTCTCTCACTCAGTGATTTGCTGGCAAATTTGTTTTGCTTTGTGGCAGTTGATTTGCAGGATGAGAGGTATGCCCCTGCACTCCCCCCCACCCCAGTGTCAGATACTTCAATCCAATCGCCAGCGCCTCTCTCAATTCACAGCAGCAACTTTGCCAACTTCAGCCTGCCCCGTCCTTCACCCTCCCAGAGATGCAGAGACACTGGGATGTTGGCGAAAAACAAGCAGAGTGGAGGAGGTATTCCCTAATTCCCCTCACTTATACTTGGGCTGTGGAGCCTTAGCTATGCCCACATGACTGACTCCTCGCTAAAACCTCTGCGCCACCTCTGTTTGTGTGTATGTGTATGTATATACGTGTTTCTCCATCACCTCTGAATGTGTGTGTGTATGTATATATGCGTTTTTCTCTCCTCCTCTCTTTCTCCTCTCATTTTCTTCTTCCATCCTTCCATATTCTAGGCTCAGCACATCCATCAGTGAACTCTCCTCCCCCTCGGACACTGTGCTGCCCAAGGCCTTCCTGCATCCACCCCTGAGCTGATGGGTGAACTCTGACTTTTTATGTCTGGGGAGAAACCTCAAGAAATCCTAATCCCTTGCACCCCTAACTGGGACGTGAGAATGGGGGGTGCTTAGGAGGGAAGCAGTCAGTGTCAGAGGCAGGAATTCCTGTGTTCCATCCCATTCTCGCTTTCTGCTTATGTAAAAAAACTGTCGCTGTGTTGATTACTCCCTGGGAATTTTGCACATATTTATAAACTCACTTAACTATCACAACAACCCTGCCCGGAGGCTTTATTCCCATTTTTCAGAGGAGAACTTTGAGGATTAGAGGTCAAATGACTTATCAAAGGTTGCGCAGTTGTCTGTCACAGAGACTTGAATGTAGGTACATCTGTCTCCAAAATGCTTTTCAACCAGTTCAGGAGCTAGTGAGTTCCTGGTCTCTGGAAGCATGTAAGAAGTGTTGGAATTGCCCCCTGTCATGGAGAGAGCATATCCAGGAGGGGTTTCCTTCCTGTCCTGCGACACTGACTCTATGACTAGATTTAGGTTCTGACTTGGATTTCCTCTAATTGACAGGTGTCTCTTGGGAAGCAGTGTTGGGCCAGGCACCTCAGTGAGGTCTGGTCACGCAGGGAGACAGGCATCCTGGGTTGGAAGGGGCAGGAGGGCAGAGTGCTTGGGAGCAATAATTGGGGTAATAAGTTCCCTCTCCTTCCTGTCCTTGCTAGCTGTCCTTGCTTGTTGCCCTGGGCTGATTTTGGAGTCCAAGAAGGGCAAAAATTTAAAAATTTATTTAGTTTTGAACACAAGTGTCACCAGGATTGCGATGTGCTCTTTATGTATTGCAAAGAAACAAGCCCAGGGCAGGGAACAGCAGTGCTGGCTTTGATCCTGTTGCTGCTGCAGGTTTGTCGTGTGATTTGGGGCAAGCTTCCCCATGTATTTAATGAGGACTTGGGGAGGCTGATGGCTGAGGACCCTCTGGATGCTGATGCTCAGTCCCCTGGGAGGGAAGCAGGCTTGCATGTGTGCCGAGCTGGGGCTGTACTGAGGGGCTCCATAGCATGCAGAGTGTGGTCAGTGTTGACTCAGTTTCCCCTGCTCTTGCCAGCTCCCAGCTTCCCATTCCAGCTAACATCCTCAAAACCTGAGATGATAAATGTGGTTTTAAGCTTTTGGGGGGTAACTTGTTATGCAGCAATAAACAACTGAAACCCTCACACATCTGTGATCATATGACAAAGATGGTCTTACTTACATGCCTGGTGGGTGGCTGGCTGGCTGGCTGATGGTCTGGGATTCTTCACAAGGGGCAGTCCCAGGCTTCCCAGAGCAGTGAGAGAGGCCAAGTCCCAATATGTAAGTGCTTTTTAAGTCTCTGCTTGTATCACATTTGCTAACAGCAACTGGCCAAAGCAGATCCCTTGGCCAACTCATGCTCAGAGGGTGAAGAAACAGACTCCATCTCCTGAAGGTTGGGGAGGAACTTGTGGCCATTTTTTGAAATTACAGAACATGAAGCTCCTGTACTAAATATCCCTTCCTTCTCTACTTGCTCCCCCTTGAACAGACTCTGCCTTGTAAGACTGAGTCTAAATCCACTCTTACTGAGCATCGTGATGTGTGGCAGGTGTTTTCGCCATCATGGCCTTAATTAATCCCAGACAATATCCCTTAAAAGGTAACCCACTGTGTGGGTGAGGAACGCAGGTTCAGAAAGGCAAGGTGGTGGCCTGCAAAAAGCTGGTTAACTGGCAGAGCCAGGATCCAGTCCACGTCTAGGAAGTCCAAGTTTGGCATTAGTTATACTTTCTCTGTCAAGATGCCCAGAACTTTCCATTGAACTTGGTCTTTTCAGATACACACAGGCAAAATATGTGGAGACTTGTCCTGGCTGGGTTCTCCCCAGGAATCCCTGTTCTGGGACGACTGGTCAGGGCTGAAGGTGAAGTCTGTCTGGGGCAGGAAGTTTGGGCAAAATGAACAGACTCTAGGGGGCGACAAAGGCCAAGTCGCCTTCTCATTGTTACCCTATGCTCCATTCGTTGGAGGAGAGAGATGCTGGCAGTTAGGAAAGAAAACCGTCATCTTTAGGCTTTAAGAAACCATGAGAGGGACGGGAGGAGGGAGGAAAGGAGAGAAAAGAGGAGGAGGAGGAAGGAGGAGGGAGAAGAGAGAAGTATAAGAAAGTGAAAATTGAGGGAAAATAATAAAAACACATAAAGAGATGGAGGAATAAGACAGAGAGCTGGTGAAAAAGAGCAAAACGAGAGGGGCAGATAGAAAAATAAACTCCCGAGATGGGGATGGAGAGAAACAGAGACAGGGAGACAGAGATGCATGGAGAGATAAGGGAAATAGATAGAGAAAGGCCAAAGGCAGAGAGAAAGGAAGTCGGCAGGGGGGTGGAAGAGGGAGGAGGCAGGAGAGGGGAGGAGAAGGCTTTCGTCATGCTGTGTGACCTTGGCCAGGTCAGGTCAGCTCTCTGCGTCTGATAAAAAAGGACTGACTGCAGAAGGAGTGGTGTGAATGACCTGACCAAATACTCACGGAGACTTTAGAAACTCTAAAGCACTGCACAAACCTACACTGCTCCTACTGGTAGTATTATCATTCTCACGTTATGGTGGGAGATGCTAGAAAAGAGTCAAAACAGGGGACATGTTTCCCGCCTCTTCTATAATGAGAGGCTTGGTGTCAAGGAAAAACTGGAGCTTCCTGATACTAAGACACTACTGCATGTAAGATGTTATGGTGGGAGATGCAATGCTAGAGAAGAGTGTCAAAACAGGGGCCTCTTCTATAATGAGAGGCTTGGTGTCAAGGGAAAACTGGAGCTTCCTGATACTGAGACACTACTGCATATAAGATGCCAGATGGATTTAAGTCCACTTTAGGGTGGTGGGAGAGTTGCCACATTATAGGTACATAATTAAGAAAAATATCTGAGAGCACACAGTTGTTCCTACAACTGCTCGCTTCTGTTTTTCAGGATCATAGTCAACATTTGCGTGGACACTGGAATTTCTATATGATACACTGTAGATCCCTTTTAGTTCATCAATAATCATGCAGAATGTCATGGTGATCGTGCTGCCTTTTTGCTCATGTAAATAGACTTCATTTTCTTTGTAAAAGATTAACAGTATAGGGACTTCCTTGGTGGTCCAGTGGCTAAGATTTTGCCAAAGCAGGGGGTGCAGGTTAGATTCCTGGCTGGGGAGCTAAGATCCCACATGCTTTGTGGCCAAAAAGCCAAAACATAAAACACAAGCAATATTGTAACAAATTCAATAAAGACTTAAAAATGGTCCATATGAAAAAAATCTTTTAAAAAATGATTAACAGTATAAGCTCAAGACATTTTGAAGACCACTGGTGTTTCACATGAATTTCTGCTTTGGATAAATACACAGTGCCCCTCCCCTCTCCATGAGCCGCGATGCATATTGCTGGAGGTAAAACAGCTTTTTCTGAGAGTTAACTGGAAGCTTTTGACAGGTAGGTGTTTAGTGTCTACATTATAGGACTTGATGGATCAATTTGTCAGACCCACCTCACACCACTCAGAAAATGCTCTGATTTATTTGGGAAGACTGGGCAATTTTTATTGCTGGTAACTGCACTGACTGGTGGGTGGCAGGCCATTTCTTGCATAAACAGTAACTTTTAAAAAAAAAATCACCATGAAATCTTTTTGAGGACATTTAAAGCAGTATTTAGGGATCCAAATTTAAACCAACTCTTTCATTGTAAAGTATACATCTGAAATAACACTACATAGACATGTCGACTACCTGACTACTCATTCCTCCTCTTGAAGGCTGACCCATTATTATAACACACATTCTGATTTCAGAAAGTCTAAAGTGTAAAGAACAAATCTAGGAAATGCTAGTGGTTAAGGACAGTGGAAACGACTTGATATAGCTTATTGATAAGAGAAAACCAAATGTTTTGAAAATGCCCTGATTATATCTAATATATTAATTCAAAGTTGATACTTGGCATACTTCTGCCTCTTTTGAGTGAATGAGATACTATGCCTGCAATACTCAATGCTGCCACTAGGTAGTGGTATTGTCTTCAATGGCCTGAGTATCTGAACTTCCTCCACGCGGTCTATCAAGTGTCAGAGACCTGTGGCAGTTATCTAGCCAATCACCTCCACAACCCCCCACCACCACTGCACCCCCCTAAAATAAGTCTGGTTTGATGGCTCAGGCGGTAAAGCGTCTGTCTACAATGCGGGAGACCCAGGTTCGATCCCTGGGTTGGGAAGATCCCCTGGAGAAGGAAATGGCAATCCACTCCAGGACTATTGCCTGGAAAATCCCATGGACAGAGGAGCCTGGTAGGCTATAGTCCATGGGGTCGCAAAGAGTCGGACACGACTGAGCAACTTCACTTCACTTGAGTTATGGTTCTGGCATTAACTAGCAGAATAAAGCTAACTTGGCCTTAGGCAAGTTAGCTTTATCACTGGAGAGGAGGGGGATAAAGGAGTGCCATCCAGGCCTTCGGCATTTTATATTTGTAGAGCACTTCTCATCTTGCCAAGAACCCTCAGACCATGTGCCTCTAGGTGCCTAGACAACCCGGCATGAGGTTGATGTTTACACCTGTGAGCTGTGTAGGGCAGGGAGCATAATTTATAACTGGACTAATCCCTTACCTTGGTACACGTATCAATTCATACTTACACAATAGCGGTATCACGTACTGAGTGCCCATCTCGACAGCAGTTCTTTTAATCCTCACAGCAACCCTATGCGGTCAGTATCATTGTTATGCCCATTTCATAGAGGAGGAAATCCCCAGGGTTGTAGGAAGATTAAACGACTTAATGCATAAAACTTGCTAGCACAGTTCTAGGACACAGTGCTTAGAACTTATAGTGGTTACTATTAGCAGAGGAGGGGATCGGGCTCACAAACTGGGGCATATAAAGCAACAACGTACAAGGGGCTGTAGAAGCAGAGAGGAGGAGACAGCTGATTCTTCTTGGGAAGGGATCCAGGAAGGCTTTGCTGAGGAGGCAACATGTAAGCTGGATGGCAAAGGACAAGGAGGGGTGGCAGAGTATGTTTCTTGTTTTCCCTGTTCGGGTTATCTCCTCTTCCTCTGGATAATAGAAATACCCTTCCTAGTGAAGTTGCTTCCTGTGGCTGGAATGAGGATGTGGTGTCGCTAGATGAGCTGGGCCACGAAGGGATGGCAGACCAATAAAACAGAAGGAACCTGGGTCCCTAAAGCTCAGCTGCCCCTTTCACCTTGGATCGCACACCTGTCTCCAAACCATGCACGAGAGGGATGTGAACGTCTGTCTTGTTTGGACCACTGTATTGTTGGTCCTTTTATCTAAAGCCTATTGCTTTGTCTGAAGCCTAAATATTTACCAGAAGAAATAGCATGTGCCAAGACACGAAATATGAAAGAAGTTAGAAAGCCTTAGGAAACTATCCCATAGACTATTTCTGTGGCTCAAGCAAGATAAATGTATATAAGGTGCTTCGTACAGGACATTCTAAGTGCTCACTAAGTGAAAGTTGCGTAATGATGTAAACGTACATCTGATGTAAATGACTTCTCAGGGCTTCCGCTGTAAAATAGGAGTAATGTCACCTGTAGGATGAAAACAGAGGTCTGGACCTTTCTGTTCTAAGAGGATATGAATAACATGGAGAGACTGTATTGGGAACAAGATTTAAAAGAAAAACAGTTACTAAAAGGTAATGAGTACCCTGCGTTCCCACTAGTTTAAATAATTTAACTAAACAAAACCTCTGATGCTCTCTCATCATTCTGGTTACACCTGTCCTGTTCAGTGGGCCCTAGAAACTATGAGCAGCTCCTTGAAGGAGTTCTGGATAGCCAGTGCTCTCTACTTTTCACAGGCAGGTTTCTCAGTTCTTTCTCTCCCAGGTAACTCCTTTAATTTACTTCAGAAGACTCTGCACCAACGTTACATCTATTGAGACCTACCTTGACTTTCCCTTCTGGGAAGAGCTACCTGATTCTCCGCCTCAGCATAATAAGCATCTCTATCATGGTTTTATTCCTTTATTATTGGTTCAGCTGCCACTTTCCCCTGCTGGGTTGTGAGCTCTCCCAAGGCAGAGAACATGAGTGTTTCATTTTTGTTTCTTCAACACCCAGCCAGAGTAGGAGCTCCATTCACATTCACTGAATGAATGAGGTGTTCTTGGGTAGATATACAGGGTCAGTTGAGGGGATGGACTTAAGGGATGTTAGAAAGTCAGATGTGAAAAAGAGAACAGGTTTCTCATCTACACAATAACACTTGAGCGTTGCTGTTTAGGCATTGCTATTGCTTTCGTGGTATTCTTAAAATACTGTTTACGGGAAGTGAGAAGTCTGCACGGGGGCAGTCTAAGAGGTGGTTTGGAAGAGGGAACATTGACTTGGCTGTCAGATCTAGGTTCTAACTATGGCTCTGCACTGACCTGCTGAATAAACTTGGGCAAGGGCCTTTACCTCGGGGTTCAGCTTCCTCAGCTGTAAAATGAGGCAACGAAACCTATCTCACAAGAGTGTTGAGAGAAGTAAATAAATGTGTAATAGCAGCTCATAGGTTTTTGTAGGCATATTAGTGCTATTAATCACGTCCCTTAAGTTGCCTTCATCCTTGCCTTCTCCCTGTGAATTCCAGACTGTATGGTGATCAGTAGTGTGGAGTTTTGAACCAAACTGTGTAGGTTACCTATCATTTCCTAGCCACTGACTTCAACAAATCAGTTCACTTCTCTGGGGTCGTTTCCTCATCTAAAAAATGATAAGCGTGGACCTTAAAGAGTTCCTATAAAGATTAAATGTGGCTTCCTGGATGGCACAGTGGTGAAGAATCTGCCTGCCAATGCAGGAGATGCAAGAGACGTGGGTTCAAACTCTGGGTCGGGAAGATCCCCTGGAGGAGGGCATGGCAACCCACTCCAGAATTCTTGCCTGGAGAATCCCATGGACAGAGGAGCCAGCGGGCTACAATCCCTGGGGTCGCAAAGAGTTGGACATGACTGAGCAACTGAGTGAACACATTCACACACCCAAAGATCAAATNATCCCCTGGAGGAGGGCATGGCAACCCACTCCAGAATTCTTGCCTGGAGAATCCCATGGACAGAGGAGCCAGCGGGCTACAATCCCTGGGGTCGCAAAGAGTTGGACATGACTGAGCAACTGAGTGAACACATTCACACACCCAAAGATCAAATAAGCATTATTTTATTTGTATTTCAAATAGTTCATTATCTGTTAGCATAGTTCATTATTATCTATTAATAGTGAATGTATATTAATAGTTCATTATTATTAATATAATATCTACTATATGTATGTAACATGATAGTACCTGGCATGAGGGAACCACTGCCTAAGTGTGTGTCAGTATTTTCTCTCCCCATAGAAGAAGGCGGGACGCTCCAGGCAGCTGAGAAGATGGGGGGAGGGGTTCCGCAGAGAGTGAGGCCAAATGGGAGTTGGGGTCACTGAGGGCAAACTCCCTCCAACACATCTTACTTTGGAATCTACATGTTGGACTCACATGGAATCTGCTGCTAAAAACCAATGAAAGAACCAAAGTTCACAATTTTTCTTTTAAGAAACACAGAGGAATTCCAGGTCACCTCTCCAAAATAATGCTCTGCAACTCCCCACCTTGTGCGGTGCTTGCTTGGGCCTCAGGAATAGGCCTGGGGCCCTGAGTACACACTAGCCATGCAGCCCGGGGTTACCTGCTACAGCGCCTCCCTCTGGACCCTCCTGAAGCAGTCAACCATTGCTTTGTTTGTGCTGAGGGAGAAAAACGGCTGAGAACTCCTCGAATGGATAATGCAAATCCCCAGATAATCCCAAATTCCATATTAGCCAGTAATTTTCACTTCCCTCTCTGCAGCTGAACCTTTAGCAGAGCTTCCTGAAGGGGGTCGGATTACCTTGCCTGCCTTTTCCAGGCAAGGACATCAGCCTGCACATTCCCTGGCACCAGGTGGGTGCTCGGGAACCATTTGCTGCATGACTGAAGGACACGTTGACTGCAGCACTGAATCCTGTAGGTGTCATTGCAGACAGGACTACACCCTCTCATTTCATCTGTACCATCTCCAAGGAGATGGAGATTGTTATCCCAGTTATACAGATAAGGAAACTGATTCTCAGAGAGGCTAGCAGCCTGGTCACGGCAGTGGCAGGCTCAGAAAACTGTGCACAGCTTGGAAAATACTGGGCCAGTTAGGGCAGAGGACTTCAGGGATGTCAGAGTGTCAGACGTAAAAAAAGAAGCTTCTCATCCACAAAATTAGCCCGGGACTGCCATTTAGGCATCATTAGAGGGAAAAGAAAAGGCCGTTTGGTAGAACGGAAACTACGCAGTTTAGGAAACAGGAGGCCTGGCCTCCCACCAATCTCGCCCAGGACGCATCTGTGTGAGCCTCCTGTGTCTTTACCTCTCTGAGCCTTAGTTTTGGCCATTCCCTTTCCTGTCTTCTAGGAACCTGAGTCTTCTAAGTCACTAAGTGACTAAGTCTTCTAAGCCTCACATCACTCGAAGATTCCTAGAGCGCCCAGGGGAAAAAATAGGCTTGGCTCTCTCAGGGGCCCAAAGGATGGCTTGCTACCGTCCATTAGCCCGAGATGGCGCTGCCCACCGGCCAGTGTCCCTCCCCTTCCTCTGTATTCCTCGTCTTCCTTCTCCTTCCTCACCGCCCTCCCCTCTCCTTCCCCCGCCATCCTCCCCTTCTTCCGTACCTCTTCCCCCTTCCTCCCCTCGCTCCTCCTTCCCCGATCCGCGGCCGGGGCGCGGGCCGGGCGCGCGCTGGGTGGTCCGGCGGCCGGGGGCGGGCGGTAGCCTGCAGGCGTAATTGGCATGCACGCCGTTGTAGCTGAGACCGCTTAATAAAGCATTACATATCTCACCGCTTCCATATTTCATTACCTCACGCGGAGCCTGTGAGAGGGCCCTAATGGGAGTCAGCTGTGTTTTTACTTTCTGTTGTCGGCTGGGGGACGGGTTTCTCTGCGGATTCTTTGAAATGAAATAATGTGATGCACGCCGCGATAAGGGCCGGCCCTGTAATGAGGCCCAGGCCGCGGGGCGGCTGCTATTGCTCCAGGTGTCGCGTATTTGGGCTCCGAGGACAAGGAGGAGGAGGGGGCGGCGCCGAGGAGGAAGAGGAGGGGAAAACGGGGGTGCGGGTGGGGTGGGGAAGGAGAGGAAGGGAGGAGGGAAGGGAGGGCAAGGGGTTGAGGGCGGTGGGGCTGGGGCTCCACTGGCGGAAGCCAGTGAAGGCGGAGACAGCAGCGGGATGTGGGCGGACGGACTGATTCTGGGAGAGAGAGCGTGCTGGGGGCCCGCGTTCAAATCCTGTTTGGCTTTTGGCCGTCAATGCGAGACAGTCTTTTGCCCCATAATGCTCATCTCACAGTGTTGTGCTGACACAAATGAAAGGGATTTGTAAATTGCAAAGGGCAGTCTCACGTGGAAAAAGTGGAATCGTTTATTGAGAAAGGATCTGATGCCCTTTGAGCAGTTCCTCTGGGCATGGCACCTGCCAACAATTTCAGCAGCCTTGCTTGCTAAATCCTGGTACCTCCCCTTCACAGAGGAGGAGACTGAGGGTCAGAAAGGTTAGGGACTGGCTCCAAGGCACCTCGTAAGAGGCTGGGGGCAGCCCTGGGCATGGAGCCAGAGGGGACAGGAAGAAAGGAGGAAGGAGATAAAGCTGGAAGAAAGCTGGGCAACTGCCCAATGATTTGTCTAAGCCCCTCCCCACCCAGGGAGCAGGGCTTTCTTCTCCATCCTGTCCTGTGGGTCTCCTTGCTGGGCCTGAGGCCTTTGCTTTCCTCACTGGGAGGGAGAGGAGGATGGGCAGGCTTATGGGAAGGGGACCCGGGTGGAGAGCTTTGTCGTTGGGGCAGCAGCTGGTGTGATGGGTGGGGCCTCAGGAAGCCCCTCTGTTCTGAGTTCTCTTCTCTGCTGAAAATCCCATAACGACAGTCCTTTCAGTTAAAGGTGGCTCTTTGTGCTTCGGTCAGCCAGGTCTAAAGTCATCAGAACTGTCCAGTTCTTCCAGATCCACTCTCTTCAACTCCGTTTTCTCCTCTAGAAAGTGAAGGCTCTTTGAAGAGTCTCCTTGGTGTCTCTCACACCCACCGACTTCTCCCTGTCCCTCCTGGCATGGCCCTCAGTTTACTTGCACCTGGGTTAAGCCCACAGCCTGGCCTCTTGCCCTGTAGGACTCTTCCTAAAATGCTGATCCAATGCTGCTGCTGCCCCGCAGGGCTCCCTACTACATCAACAGCTTCCCTGACGCCCCATACGTCCTCCCCTCCCTGATCTTAAAGACCTGCCTCAACCTCTCAGCTCCCTGTCTGCCGCACTCCGGCACAGACCCTGACAGACCAGGTGACTTGTCTGCTTCCACGTTCATCAGTGACATCTGGGCACTTGCTCATGCTGTCCCTCCGCTCAATATGCCCTTCCCACCTGGACCCACCTTCGCAATCCTGCTCACTCTCCAAGCAAGGCTCAGGACAATGGCTGGGCATTCCAGGAAGGCTTCTCTCCAAGAGCTCCCTCTGCCCTCTGCTTCCAAGCTGGTCGTGATCTCTTCCTTCCTGAGCCTGCATTTCCCTGTATGTACGATGATGGGCTAGGGGCCTGATCCCTGGGTCTCATGGTCTCATGAATAGACCCTTATTGGGTGGTGAAAAGAAAGTGAAAGTGGCTCAGTTCAGTTCAGTTCAGTTCAGTTGCTCAGTCGTGTCCGACTCTTTGCGACCCCATGAATCGCAGCACGCCAGGCCTCCCTGTTCATCACCATCTCCCGGAGTTCACTCAGACTCACATCCATCGAGTCCGTGATGCCATCCAGCCATCTCATCCTCGGTCGTCCCCTTCTCCTCCTGCCTCCAATCCCTCCCAGCATCAGTCTTTTCCAATGAGTCAACTCTTCTCATGAGGTGGCCAAAGTATTGGAGTTTCAGCTTTAGCATCATTCCTTCCAAAGAAATCCCAGAGTTGATCTCCTTCAGAATGGACTGGTTGGATCTCCTTGCAGTCCAAGGGACTCTCAAGAGTCTTCTTCAACACCACAGTTCAAAAACATCAATTCTTCGGCACTCAGCCTTCTTCACAGTCCAACTCTCACATCCATACATGACCACAGGAAAAACCATAGCCTTGACTAGATGGACCTTAGTCAGCAAAGTAATGTCTCTGCTTTTGAATATACTATCTAGGTTGGTCATAACTTTTCTTCCAAGGAGTAAGCATCTTCTAATTTCATGGCTGCAGTCACCATCTGTGGTGATTTTGGAGCCCAAAAAATAAAGTCTGAAACTGTTTCCACTGTTTCCCCATCTATTTCCCATGGAGTGATGGGACCAGATGCCATGATCTTTGTTTTCTGAATGTTGAGCTTTAAGCCAACTTTTTCACTCTCCTCTTTCACTTTCATCAAGAGGCTTTTTAGCTCCTCTTCACTTTCTGNACTTTTCTTCCAAGGAGTAAGCGTCTTTTAATTTCATGGCTGCAGTTACCATCTGCAGTGATTTTGGATCCCCAAAAAATAAAGTCTGACACTGTTTCCACTGTTTCCCCATCTATTTCCCATGAAGTGATGGGATCAGATGCCAATGATGTTCGTTTTCTGAATGTTGAGCTTTAAGCCACTTTTTTGCTCTCCTCTTTCATTTTCATCAAGAGGCTTTTTAGCTCCTCTTCACTTTCTGCCATATTTATCCCAGCAATCTTGATTCCAGCTTGTGCTTCTTCCAGTCCAGCGTTTCTCATGATGTACTCTGCATAGAAGTTAAAGAAGCAGGGTGACAACATACAACCTTAACGTACTCCTTTTCCTATTTGGAACCAGTCTGTTGTTCCATGTCCAGTTCTAACTGTTGCTTCCTGACCTGCATATAGATTTCTCAAGAAGCAGGTTAGGTGGTCTGGTATTCCCATCTCTTTCAGAATTTTCCACAGTTTATTGTGATCCACACAGTCAAAGGCTGTCAAGAAACAGTTTATTGTGATCCACACAGTCAAAGGCTTTGACTTTCTTTTTTGTATCCCTTTTGTTTATGAATGACATGATTGTTTTAAATTTAAAACTGCCCCACTTAAAGAATGTCCCAAAGCTCTTAAAAGTGCTGCCAATATTAACTTATTCAACTCTTTATATGTATCATTCCCTCAGTATGTATCAAGGGTTAGGGTTAAGGTATTAAGTGTTAACATATCCTAATAAAAATGCAGAGAATGCTCAGTTAAGACTCCTAAAACTTTTTGCCTATTAATTACCTAATAATTTGCCTATAAATTAATTTTTGCCTATTAATTAAAAATTAAAGACTTAACTTTTACAGGCTAACATTTAAAAGAGGAAAGGAAACGTTATAAATACCATACTGCTGACCATCGTCATAATTACTGTCTATCAGTCAGTGTCTGTTAATAAATCTTTTGATTGATTTTTTCGACATACCATCTGTTTTTGACAACACAGACGATCATCACTTCTGTGCTAAACTATACAACATAAACATTACCTCAAGGCTTTTAACATTCCTCAAAAAGCCTTTAAGGAAATATATTCATAAGATTAAGAATTAGCAAAAATAGTCCACCCTGTCAGGGCAAAAATCTGTTTTGAGAGAAAAAGACAAAGAGTGAGGGATAGTCTTCCCCTTCTTAACCTGAACAGATTTTATGTGAACTAGATGTATGCCTGCTGACATTGTACAGAGCGGTCCTTTAACATACTTATGACATGACCCTCCATCCAGAAATAGCTTCAAGAAATTTTGGCCAATCATTGTTTGAAAGAACTTCTAACCTTTAATTATGCCAAAAACTGAAATCGTTTCGGAGAGTCTAGGTGACATCCAGATGAATAATTTTAAAGAACGCCTTTCAACAAGTTAACTCTTCTAGGTATCTGGGGGATAGTTTTGTTATTTTGACAAGATCACCCTTGCAGACTTGCTCAAATTTTAAAATTTTATGAGGGACACACTTGGCTTATTCTATGAGAGAGGAGGACATTTGACAACTTCCACTCACAAATCTGTTTTCAAACAAAGATAATTTCTCCCATGTTTTATTTTGCTGTCCACTGGGGCTCAAATCAAGTATGTATTCAAGAAATTGATCAGATCCCAGCTTGCTCTCTGAGAAAAGTTCTGACCCTCCTAGCAATTATGATAGCAACCCATATTCACAAAGAGATAAGGTCACCCTCCATTCAGTCACAAATAACTGTCTTTTCTTAAAACATTAAGGAAGCATCTTCAAACACACTGGCTATCTCAGTTTTCCAACTGTCTCATCTCAGATGATCACTAGACAGAAACTAGCATGTCAATTTTGTCTTTGCTGCAGCACAAGTGCCCAGTTTGGTGATTTCTGGCACCCTGTCTATCTAAAATAGTTTCACCAAAGTTCTAGGGACTATAAGCTGGTGAATCTATCCTAGACCTTAATATTATTCAAAGACTACATTAAAAAATCACTTTCTACCTCATTGGATTCCTTAATCTTCCAAAAGGAAGATTAATCGACAACACTTCAGAAAAAAGTTAGAGGCTAAGCAGTTTGGGTAATTAACTGCTAAGCAAGCAACATATTTGAACATCTTATTGCTGATATTTTCATATCAGCTTTCTTTCCTATCACCTTACTAAACTTCTTGTTAATTCAAAGAGTAGTTTTTTTTAACTCCTTAGGATTTTCCACATAAAGAACTATATCATTAAGTAGAAATGTTTCCAACTTTTCCTTCCCTCTTTATCCTTCCTCTGCTTCATTTTTCTTACAATCTTCATGCCTTATGTTTTTCTTGACCTATTTCATGTTTGTATTTTAATATATTATTCCTATGCTGCTTGCATTTTTACACACAAGTCAGTAGAACAAGGAAGATAAAACAATTTTGTAATAAATGTAACCACAACAAAACCTAAGATACTGTGGAATATATTTAACAAAAGAACAAGAAATCTATATTATAAACTATAAAATATTGCTCAGAAAAATTAAAGAAGACTTAAAAATTTGGAGAGAAACATGTTCATTTGTTGGAAGACAATATTTTTAAGATGTAAGTTGTTCCCAAATTGGTCTGTAGATGCAATGCAATCCCAATCAGAATACCAACAGATTTTTTCAGAAACTGAGACACTTATTATAAAATATCTGGAAATGCAAACAACCAAAGATATTTAAAGCAATCTTGAAACAAAAGAACAAAGTTTGGAAACTTTTATTTCCTGACTCAAGATTTACTATAAAGTTAGCATAATTAAGACAGTATGGCGCTGGCATAAGGATAGAAAAAGAGATAAATGAAACAAAGTAGAAGGCCAGAAACAGACCTACAATTACGTGGCCATTTAATTTTCAATAAAAACACTAAAGCAATCCAATGGGACAAGTAAAATCTTTTAAACAAATAGAGTTGGAACAACTGTACATTCATACGGCAAAAACTGAACTTGAACACCATATACAAATATTAAATTGAGAAAGATCAAAGATCCACCATAAAATCTAAAACCTATAATGCTTCTAGGAGAAAACATATGAGAATATCGTTATGACTTGAGAAGAGGTAAAGGTTTCTCAAAAGACAATAACCATGAAAGTAAAAATCAATACACTAGACTTCATTATAAATAATAACTCTGTTTATTAAGATACAGCTTAAGAATAGGCAAGTCATACTGGCAGAAAATACCTGCAAAAAATATCTAGCCAAGCATGTTTATGGAGAATATAGAGAATATACAAAGAATGACTATGAATCACTAATAAAAAGGCAAATAACCCACTTAAAAATGTGATCCCTCAAATTGAACAGATAGGTATGTCATGATAAGAATGCTAAATAAGTACACAAAAAAGCACTTGACATCTTTAGTCATCATGGAAATGCAAATTAAACCTACAGTGAGATACCACTTTATACACACTACAATGACTAAAGAATGAAACATTAACTGCTGACAAGGATATGGAGGAACTAGAGCCCTCATACACTGTAAGCAGAAATGTAAAAGGTACAAAACTTTGGGAAAAGGTCTGGTGGCTTCTAATAGTATTAATTATATACTTATATAAATATATATACAGACACATATGCTTATACATATATAAGCCATCAATTCTACTGCTACATATATACCCAGAGATATGAAAACATTTGCCCACCAAAAAAAAAAAAAATGATTTATGAGAACATTCACAGCAACTTGTTATAACAGCCAAAAACCTGGAAATTTCCCAGGAGTTCATAAAGGGATAATTGCTAAATATATATTCACAAAATATAATGCATTGCAACAATAACAAGAGGAATGAGACAAGTACATGANAACATTTGCCCACCAAAAAAAAAAAAAATGATTTATGAGAACATTCACAGCAACTTGTTATAACAGCCAAAAACCTGGAAATTTCCCAGGAGTTCATAAAGGGATAATTGCTAAATATATATTCACAAAATATAATGCATTGCAACAATAACAAGAGGAATGAGACAAGTACATGAAACCATTTAGAAGCCTTTTAGAAACATTTGAGTAAAAGAAAGAATCTGTAAAGAAAAAGTCTATACTGTATAATTCTAATTATCTAAAGTGCTGAAATAAGCAAAACTAATCTTAGGGGGGAAATTCAGCAAAGTGGTTGCTTCTGGGAGGTAAGGGTAGGGTGACTTGCAAAGATTTACTGGGAAGGGACACTAGGAAAATTTCTAGGGTGATGGTAGTCACTTAAGAGGTTACAAGAGATGCATTTATTGTTCAAAACCCATCAAACAATACACAAGTTTTCATACTTCACTGAACATAAGTTTTACCTAAACAGAAATCATAAATACATACTGAATTATACTCAATGATATATATGCTGAAAGGGTTAACGTTCACTGATAGTGTAACTGACTTTGAAACACATCAAAATAATAGAATGAGTTAATGAGCAGGTAGTGTGATGGGCAGTTATACGATAAGGCAAAAGATGGAAAAATGTTAATTGTAGGATATAGGTATATAATACAATTCTTTCAACTTTGCTATGTTTTAAAATTTTAATAATAAAACATTAACTAGGAAAAAATTTAAGGTGATATATATAGACAAAGATATATATATATATCATGTATATATATAGATAAAGATATTTTCAGGTGACTGAAATCTGTAAGAATTTGCCTATATCAGACTTGAACTAAAAGATATTTTAAAGGAAGTTTTTCAGACTGAAGAAAAATGATTCCAGACGGAAACCTGGATCAAAAGAAAGGATTAAGAGTTCAAGAAATGGTAAATATGTGGTTAAATGCAAAAAATATTTTTTCCTTATTTCTCAAGGTCTTTAATATAGACTGTAAAATGTATGACAACAATACCAAAGGATAGAAGGATGGAGAATAGAAGTATATTGTTATAAGATTCTGACATTATATATGAACTGGTATAATATTAATTCATGGAAGACTATGATAAATTAAGGATGTATATTATAACCACTACCACAATCATTTAAAAAAATAGTAAAAAAGATAAAAATAAGACAATAAAAAGTACCCTCTGAGCTTCTTACAGACTTATTGCAAGTACTTATTTTTGTTATTTTATGTGTTGACATCTTATAATTTATCAACTCAGCAGTTTCTGCTTTTCAAACATTTCCCAATAGGAAACTGGACTGGTTAATTTCATTCCTATCTGCTCCTTCTTTTGCTTTTCATGGGTATAGATAATACCACAGAATAAAATTCAAGGCGTTCCCTTAAAGTCAGTGTACCTTCTCTCTCTAGAGTTAGTTTACTGAAATGTCCTCACTCACTGAAGGAATTAATTTGCGTAATAAGAGGCAAACAATGAGTAAATGGAAACAAATGCTGTGACAGTTGACCACTGAGGCTATACAGATTTTTTTAAGGCAGAAAGTTTTCATAGGTGAAAATAATTCCCAACACAGATGGGTCCTATCATTCTCAGGTCATTCTATTATTAAAACAAAAAACAATCTTTTACAAGTATATAATTCCCACCACACTAGTAAAATTAGAAAATCCAGATATTTCACCTTTTCTTTCCAATGTGTTAAATAAGTGAATGACTCTTAAAAGTTAAAAAGAAAAACCAGAACTTTTCCCTTCTTTTCACCATGACCCCCATGCATTTAAATCAGATAAATCATAAAGTATCTTCCAGCAATAACTTGGATTCTTAGAGCAGCTATTGTAAAATGGCTGCCCATTGGCCAAATTTAGCTCATTACTTTGTTTTGCTTGGATCACGGTGTTTTAAAACTTTTTAACTAGTTGAAAATGTTAAGAAATTCAGAGGTTCTCATATAAAAATCCAGAATCTAAGTCCTTTAGAAAATCTGAAAGAGACGGTAACACCAGGACACATTCTCACAAGGCAACATGGGGCTGCAGCTCCCGAATGAAGATTAGCTACCTCTTTTCAACATTACCTGCTTCCCAGTTTAACTCAGTTTCAGTTTGATATATTTTACTCACTTAAATTACCTGCTTGACCTCAAATGAGTTTATAATCTCTATTACAAATATTCCTCATCCCAAATCCAGTCTTCTCTTTCCTTCCTTACTCTAGTTCCTTACTCTTGTGTACTCGCTCATGCTTTCTATCAAAACAGCATGCACCTATTACTTCACTAAAACTTTCAATTGAAGATGTGTTTGGCCTAAAAAATAAAAAAATGTTTCTAGTGGAAAACAACAGGTCAGCGCTCTATATCAACATATTTATATGGTCTCTGGCCAGTCTTTTTGTACACAGACACTGAAGTAGCTCCCTCTCCACAAAAGGAATTTTATATTAACAAAGGGTTTACTTTACTCTTGACTGTAATTCTGGAAAATGGCATATAGGACAATTTGAATTGAAACCTTATTAAAAGTTGATTTTTTTCCTTAAGATAACTGACAACTTGAATGACTCAGAAAAAAATTCTTTTGACAATAACACAGAAGTTAAACATGCTTATAACTGTTTAAAGGATTATTGCTTAATTAATTAATCATTTTTTTTTTTTTTGGCCATGCCGCACAGCTTGTGGGATCTTACTTCCCCGACCAGGGATAGAACCTGGGCCCACAGCAGTGAAAGCATGGAGACAGCAGTGAAAGCACAGAGTTCTAACTACTGGACTGCCATGGAATTCCCTCATTTATCTTTTCAGAAATTGAGGGATAACTAACAATATGGAATTCAGATACAAGTGAGGCGGGAAAACTTTGGTAATTACTTGTTTAAAGAATGTAGTATGCAGAATCCTCCCAAGATTCTTGTCACCAGGGTTTTAATTCAACCACCAGTCTAGATGCAGCTGTAAAGGGGCTTTGCAGATGGAATTATGTTGCTAACCAATTAATTTTATATAGGGAGAGTACCCCAAATTTTCCAGGTGGGCCACAGCAATCACATGAATCCTTAAAGTAGAAAAGCAGAGCAGAAAAGTCAGAGAGAGTGGCCGAAGAGGTCAGAGATTCAAAGCCTCAGAAGGAGTGGGCCTGCTGCTACTAGCTTTGAAAATGATGGAATGGGGCCACGAGCCAGGGCATGGTGGTAGCCTCTATACGCTAAGAGCAACTCCTGTTCCTACATCTGTGTGCAACTAAATACCACCACCAACAGGAATAAACCTGGAAATGGATTCTTCCTTAGGGCCTCTAGAGGAAATATATTCCTGTCAACACTTTGATTTTGCCTTTGCCAGACATGAAGCAGAGAATCCTCCCAAACCCAACAGACTTTTGATCTACAGAACCATGAGGTAATGAATTTGTGTTGTTTTAAGCTACTACGTTTGTGGCAATATGTTTCAGTAACAAAGGAGAGCTAATATTGTGCTGATGGGTGAAAAAAGAGTCTACACAACCCTAACTGAACAAGACCAGCAACCATTGGTCTGTAGTCACAACATATTTCATGAATTACTAGAGTAGCTATAAAATCTACTTTAATACTTCCTCAAAGAGGAATCTCTCATCAATCTCAAATCTTGCACATTCTCTCAAAGGTGCCTATTTTCCTAGGGCTTCAGGGAATTATGCTCTTGGAATACTTCACTGGTAAGTTTTGCCCATGTGAGGCCTTGAATCACTCCAGCAACCATTGGTCTGTAGTCACAACATATTTCATGAATTACTAGAGTAGCTATAAAATCTACTTTAATACTTCCTCAAAGAGGAATCTCTCATCAATCTCAAATCTTGCACATTCTCTCAAAGGTGCCTATTTTCCTAGGGCTTCAGGGAATTATGCTCTTGGAATACTTCACTGGTAAGTTTTGCCCATGTGAGGCCTTGAATCACTCCAGCTTGTCTAAATAGCTTGTGCAAACAATGTGATTTATGTTGAACACCTGCTTTCCTTCTGGGGGGGGGGGGGTCTGAAGCATCATTAACTACAATCAGTCACACAGGTGTTAGGTACCTCTGTGACCAACCACCAGTAAAATTCCTCACTCCTAGGCTCAGACAAGTTTCTATAATAGGCAATAGTTTGCACATACTGTCACAATTTTTTTGTTGGAGAAATTAAGTACATCTTCTACAACTCTCCTGGGAGAGAAACTCTGTATAGCTTTGGGCCTGCTTTCCACCATTATCTTGCCCTATAGTTTTCTCTTTGTTGGATTTCGCGTTGTACTGCTTTGCTGCAGTGAGTATAATGAAACCATGAGTAAAATAACATCTGAGTTCTGTGAGTGCTTCTATTGAATCACTGAAGCTGGGAACTGGTGACCCCAGACACATCACAGTTCCCACCATCTCAGCCAAAATGACTTAACTAATACAAAAGAGAATGCCAAATGACACTTGCTATAAAATTAAAATTTTTTTCTCAAATTTTTACTAACCAAATTGTGGTAGACAGGATTCTAACATGGTTCGCCAAATGCAAACTTTCTGATGTCCACCTGGCATAATCCCCAAGATGATGAACAGGATAGATTTTACTTTAATGATCATGTTATATTCTGTGGTGTAGCTGAACTCATCACAGGTGTCCTTGAAATCTGCATCTAGAGGTTGGAGACGTAGGAATGATGGCAGCCTCTAGAAGCTACTGCTGCTGCTGCTGCTAAGTCGCTTCAGTCGTGTCCAACTCTGTGAGACCCCATAGACGGCAGCCCACCAGGCTCCCCCGTCCCTGGGATTCTCCAGGCAAGAATACTGGAGTGGGTTGCCATTTCCTTCTCCAATGCATGAAAGTGAAAAGTCAAAATGAAGTTGCTCAGTCGTGTCTGACTCTTGCGACCCCATGGACTGCAGCCTACCAGGCTCCTCTGTCCATGGGATTTTCCAGGCAAGAGTACTGGAGTGGGGTGCCATTGCCTTCTCCTCTAGAAGGTAAGATGGCTGTTTAGGCCAATAGCCAGCAAGGAAACAGGGATCTCAGTCCTACAAGTGTGTGGAACTAAATTCTACAAACACTGGGAATAAGCCAGCAATGAGCAAGATGTGATATAAGAGATATTCTCCATTGCTGGCTTTGGAGATCGAGACAGCCACATGTAAGGAATGAAGACAACTTTTAGAAGCTGAGAGAGCCCCTCACTGATAGTAATCATGGAAAATGGGGAAATCAGTCCTACAATTGCAAGGAACTGAATTCTGCCAACAACCTGCATGAGCTTAGAAGTGAATTCTCCAGAGTCATGAGAAAGGAAATTGACAATTTATCTCCTCTAATCATTCCATTTTTTTTTTTTTAAATCAGTGAGTCAGCACGGACTGAGAAATATTGGGGTCATCGGACGGTCCGAGGAGACAGGTACCTTAAGAGGTACGTTCTTATGACCTCACTCATCAGCAAGGGACGAGGTCCTCTAGAAGGACTGGGTCCCTAGTTTGAACGTAAAGAATACAGAGGACGTAACGTCCGTCTAAGAAATGGTCATCGTGGTGGACCCTTCGGGAGGTAAAAATTTCTTTTGTTTTGTAGAACCTTTATTTACATAAAGGTTATTTTCTTATTCAACGAATCTATGTAAATATAGTATGAAAGTGGTTTTAAGTAAACAAACCCTCTGTCTTAATACTAATTTCCCTTCTATTAGCCCTTGACCTTAAGTTGACGTACTGATTTGATTTTTTAATCAAGTAAGTTGTCAATTAAATATTGTGTAATTGATATACATTTGAGAATACGATTGTTGAAACCTACTGTCTTTTTAAATTTTTATGACATACGTACAATTTTACATTCCAGTTAATTTCCTTTCCTTCGATATGGAAGGAATTAATTTATTGACGTCCTTTTATTAATATTCGATCTTCCCCTTTCCATGGAATGTTAATCTCTATGTTACATTTCTTCCTTGAATCTCTTTTATGTCAAAGAAGAAACCAAGTCACTATACCATATCTTCCCCTGTCTCCATTCACTTAATCAACTTCTTCACAGTACAAGTAACACGGTTTCTGACCTCTATATGGTGACCCGTTTTTCTGTCGAACCATAAGAACCATGTAAAGTTAAGACACCGCGAATTAGAGAAGTTAGACATATTGGCAATAGTAAAAACTACTTGAAAAATGCAGACACTCTTTGGAAATAATTTAGAGAGTTTGAAGGCAAATCCAATGGCTATAAAATGCATTTTCTTCACACACACAAACACACACATACACAGAGCCACCAGATGTTTTTAGCAGGAATGCAAATGGCAATCCATTGCTGTTGGGGAATCCCATAGACAGAGGAGCCTGGCAAGCAAAAGTCCATAGGGTCTCAAAGAGTTGGCACAACTGAAACAACTTAGCATGCACTGATCTTTAACAGTACTCTTATAGCAGTAGAAAGCAGAAGAAACTGGAGTGTGGAAAAACTAAAGGCAGTAAGACCAGTTAACAGAACGTTGCAATGCAATAGTCAAACTCTTCGTTAATTAAGGCCTGAACTAAAGAATGTAGAGGACAGCAGTTATAAGAAATATCACCAAGGGTGTATGAACAATACTCAGTGACAAACGGTATAAATAGTGCAAAAGAGAGAGAAAGTAAAAGATAGCTGCAAGATGCATGCCTGAGTGAAAAGCATCTTTTTGGGGCATTATTTTCTGTCTTTAGGGCTTCCCTGGTGGCTCAGACAGTAAAGAATCTGTCTGCAATGCAGGAGACCTGGGTTCGATTCAGGGGTTGGGAAGATCCCCTGAAGGAGGGGTATGGCAACCCACCCACTCCAGTATTCTTGCCTGGAGAATTTGTCTTTAAAGAAAACAAGTAAGCCTAGAAGAAAAATAAATATCTATTATATAAACCTCTAAGTTACTTGACTCTACTGTAATTTCTAATGCATTCTGAAACTAGGGCAAAATATGTACAAAAGTCTTAACTTCTACTATCAGGTTATATTCTAAAATTAGAGTATCTACTACCTATTTCTGATGACAATGACCTGTGGCTCATTAACCATCTGTGGAACATATTCTAGAATGTGTTCAAAAAACCTTTGGAATATCTAAGTCAGTGAGTGAGCAGTCTTTTAATAGGGGCAAATAAAACTTACTCATCGAGTAAGTCAGATCATGTTTTCCATCAAGCTAGTGAACAACTGCAGACACAGCCTGCTTCCCATCAAAGTTTCATATATAACCTCTGCAATGCTGATGTTTCTCTGGTAAATTTTCAAAACCATAACCCTAAAAACATATGACAAACTACCTTTTATTAAAGAAATATGCCTGCACTACTCACCCTGCCTTCACTTGCAAATTTAAGGACAATGCAGGAACTTTACCTCAAGTGCCAAAACTCTGCTGAATATCTGTCTATGAACTCTACTTGCTGGCACTTTTATAGTTTAAGAAAAAGTACATGCTCTGAATAACACAAATGGGAAATACTTTCCAAATAACACCTAGACTTAAAAGGCAAACCATTCTCCTCTTGCTTACTTTAATGGGAGTGACAAAGGTGTTATCTCTTTTTTAATATTCTCTGGAAAATATTTTAGAAATGAGATATAGTTTAAGATTTTCCACTTTTCAGTATCTTGAATCTGGCTTTAGGGTAGCAATTAAATAGATGCACAGGCACTAGATATGAGATGACTTCAAACAAATCTTTCAGACACTATTTATTTTTTTCCCTGAAATGTACTGGTTATAGGAGTTTAATTGAATTCCATGCTTCTATGTTTCCAGAAAATAATTTTGATCATTTAACTGAAACTGGAGAGAATACTGGTGAGAGAGAACTCTGGCACAAGTAACATATAAAAGCCACTGAAAAGAGAGCAGCAAACTCCAAAAATTAATTCCTTAGATTCAAGCTTGAATAGATTCTAAAGAAAATGGTGAGTTTCCTCTTTCTAGCCAAGTTAGCAAACTAACCTCACAAATAGCATTAATTCATAAAAGATTGACTCATTAATTAGCTCCAGGTCATAGTATAAAACTATCATATTTGGTTTGGATAACATGAATTCTTGAAAGCATTTTATGGCTATTGAAATTATAAAAAGAACACAATTTTCTAGTGAGATCTGAAAACTCCAGATAGTCTTAAATTACAATAGTTGTGGTACAAATTACTATCCTAATGTTTTAGTACACATATTGCTTTAAAGATACTAAATTTATTGTGAAAAAAATTAGTGAGTAAATTGACACCAGACTCTTACTCTAAGTTTCTAGTTTTCATTAGTCTATTCCCTGAACCAATAATTTTACAGAAGATGCAAAATTTTCTTTAAAATATAAATCCAGTAAGACAGATGCCTTAAATGATGCTTAAGTTTGGATAATTAACTGCAAATAGCCTGGACTACAAGGAGATCCAACCAGTCCATCATAAAGATCAGTCCTGGGTGTTCTTTGGAAGGACTGATGCTGAAGCTGAAACTCCAATACTTTGGCCAACTCAATATCATATTTGGTTTGGATAACATGAATTCTTGAAAGCATTTTATGGCTATTGAAATTATAAAAAGAACACAATTTTCTAGTGAGATCTGAAAACTCCAGATAGTCTTAAATTACAATAGTTGTGGTACAAATTACTATCCTAATGTTTTAGTACACATATTGCTTTAAAGATACTAAATTTATTGTGAAAAAAATTAGTGAGTAAATTGACACCAGACTCTTACTCTAAGTTTCTAGTTTTCATTAGTCTATTCCCTGAACCAATAATTTTACAGAAGATGCAAAATTTTCTTTAAAATATAAATCCAGTAAGACAGATGCCTTAAATGATGCTTAAGTTTGGATAATTAACTGCAAATAGCCTGGACTACAAGGAGATCCAACCAGTCCATCATAAAGATCAGTCCTGGGTGTTCTTTGGAAGGACTGATGCTGAAGCTGAAACTCCAATACTTTGGCCAACTCATGCGAAGACTTGACTCATTGGAAAAGACTCTGATGCTGGGAGGGTTTGGAGGCAGGAGGAGAAGGGGACAACAGAGGATGAGATGGCTGGATGGCATCACCGACTTGATGGACAGGAGTTTGGGTAAGCTCCGGGAGTTGGTGACGGACAGGGAGGCCTGGCATGCTGCGATTCATGGGGTTGCAAAGAGTTGGACACGACTGAGTGACTGAACTGAACTGAGCTACCAGACAAGTGGACACTTACAGTTTTGCAACAGAGATGGATGGACAGGTAAAAATCATGGATCTCAAATAGCAAAGCCATCTAAACAGATTTCCTGTTTACTTTTCATCAGCCTTTCTTACAGGTGCAGGATGCTTACTTTTGGCAGTTAAGGGAAAGAAATGATTTATAAGCCATAAGAACATCTTCTCACTTTCCATAAACAAGTTATAGAATTAATTAAAATTGTAGCACATCAACTCTGCACATGAAATGGCTCTGTTACTGGAGATAAAATTAATCCAAGTATGTGGAAAGTCAAATAGTTTACAACAAAGCTAATTTAGATGGATAGATCAGATAACAACTTGTAACTGAACCCGACAGAAGCATTTTTACTCAAAGGTGGCAAGTGCTGAATGTTATATTCCAAAACAAGCAAGGGAAATACTGAATTTTAATCTAGTGCCAAAATGATTTTAAAAAGTACTTTACATAAATGTTTAAACATATCTTACTTGAAGAAATTACAGAGACCTGTAAGACTACCACGGACTCTTAAATAAATGAGAAAGACTATGTAAATGGCATAAAAGACAATATGAAATTTGCATTTAATGCTATTGATGTTCGACTCAAAGAATATGCATCCACCTATAACATTTCATCCTCATGAAGACATATACAAAGGCATTAAAGAAAGGTGGCCTATTTATACCTGTACACTGTTGAGACTAATGGTATTTAACGTTATGAGATTTATTATCTCTAAAACAAGGATAAACAACAACAGGAACAGAAAAGTAAAACTTTTCATGAGCTAATGGATTTAATCTTATTGGTAAAACAATGGCAATTGTGTCCTTATACAATGCAATTGTAAATAAAGTAAAAGGACAGAGTTGAGATAAAATGATGAAAATGGAAATCTGTCTTCTGATTCACCAGCTTCTCTCTCCTTCAGTTCTTTTAGTAAGTCCAAGAAGGCCCTATCAGTACATGGGCAGAGGGGAAACGTGGAGATCAGAAGGAACATCCTACAGTTACGACCATCCTAATGACACAGAACTACCCTGCTCATTGGAAAAGACTCTGATGCTGGGAGGGATTGGGGGCAGGAGGAGAAGGGGACGACCGAGGATGAGATGGCTGGATGGCATCACGGATTCGATGGACGTGAGTCTGAGTGAACTCCGGGAGATGGTGATGGATAGGGAGGCCTGGCGTGCTGCGATTCATGGGGTCGCAAAGAGTCGGACATGACTGAGCGACTGAACTGAACTGAACTGAACCCTGCTCATGGTTTACAGAGTCCTCAGGAATGGCTGGGAGCACAAGGCCTTGGGTAACATCAATTTAGATGATGTAAAGCAATTCCAGTTGTAGCAGAGCTATGTCCTCTGGTACTTCTGGATATTCCCTTAACTGTTTACCCCCTCTTCCTGGTATAAACGTCTTCCTTTTTTCCATTCCAAGTGTCCTAAATGAGTACTGAATAATTTTGGGAACTTTATTTTTCAGTTAGTATTAATGTTGAGTTAGTATTTCATTCCTATTCCCCGCCCCCAGATTTTTTAATACTTCTTTGATCTTCAAGACTTCTGTGATAGCCAGCCTCTAAGATGACCCCCAATGCCCCTGGAATCCTGGGATTCACATTCTTGTGTTGTCTTCTCCTAAATGAATAGAGTTAATGGCCGACCTTTCTAGTAAGACATAGTGATGTGTGGCTCCTGAGGCGAGGTCATGAAAGGCACTGCAGGTTCCACTTTGTTTCCTCTCATCTCTTAGACTGCTCACTCACTCACTCTAGGAGAAGCCAACCACCATACTGTGAGAATTCAGCCAAGTAGTCTGCAGAAAGGCCCTCAGGCAGGGAGGAAATTAAACCTCCTGTCAACAACCGGCACCAAATGAGTGAGCTAACTTATTAACAGATCTTGAATCCCTAATGGAGGTTTCAGATGACTACAGCCCCAGCTGATACACTGACTGCAATGACAGGAGATCCTGAGCTAAAAAACCACTCAGCTAAACATTCCTGAATTCCTGACCCAGGGAAATTATATAAATTGATAAATGCTTATTATTGTTTTAAGCTGCTAATTGCTGAAGTAATTACTCAACAATAACTAATTCATACTCATTTTTCTTATAGAAACAAACAAACAAAAAAGTATGCCACTGGATGAAGCATCTTCATTAACAACAAATATTGTTGCTATATGAGAGACTCACAATCCAAGCCAAGTAAATATCTCAACAGGCTCTTAAAAATTTTTGAGGTATAATGTACATAGGTGAAATGCATGTTCTTAAGGCATACATGTCAGTGAATTTTGACAAGTTTTGCAAGAATATGTACTGTATAAGTAATACCTAATCAAGATGTAAAAATTTCGATTCCCTAGCAAGTTCCCTCAAGGCCATTTGGAATCAGTTCCTGTACTTCCACTTCCCAACCAGCATAAGGCACTGTTTTCATATCTACCATCGTAGAGGAGTTTTAATTGTTTTAAAACTTCATATAAATAGAAGAATATGACATTAGTATCTGCTTTCTTTTGCTCGCCATAATATTTCTAAGGTTCATCAATGTTGTGTATATCAGTAGTTGATTCCATTTTACTGTTGATTAACATACTGCGATCTGCTTACCTATCCTCCCATTGATGGACATTTGAATTCTTCCCAGTCTGGGGCTACTAGGTTTCTGGAAGCATCCTTGTGCAAATATTTTGTTGGACATGCATTTTCTTGATCTAATACCAAGGCAGGGCGGGACTACAAGGAGGCAAATGAGATACCTCTTGGGCATAAATTTAAGGGGCTCCTCTGCGTAGGAGTCTCAGTCTCTGTGGGGTCTCTGGGTCCTGGTGCACACAAGGCTTGTTTGAGCCCTCTGAGCGTCTCTGGTGGGAAAGGGTTTGATTCTAAACGCAAATTCGCCCCTCCTACCGTCTTGCTGGGGATTCTCCTTTGCCCTTGGGCCTGGGGTATCTCCTCACAGCTGCTCCAGTGCCTACTTTCTTACTGGGGTTTCTCTGACCTTGGACATGGGGTATCTCCTCACACACACTCCAGCTAAGAGCAGCTGCCACTCTTGACCTTGGACAAGGGATATCTCCTCACTGCCACTAGTTTCAGTGCCACACAGTGGCCACAGGACTGGAAAAGATCAGTTTTTATTCCAGTCCCAAAGAAAGGCAATGCCAAAGAATGCTCAAACCACTGCACAATTGCACTCATCTCACACTCTAGCAAAGNTATCTCCTCACTGCCACTAGTTTCAGTGCCACACAGTGGCCACAGGACTGGAAAAGATCAGTTTTTATTCCAGTCCCAAAGAAAGGCAATGCCAAAGAATGCTCAAACCACTGCACAATTGCACTCATCTCACACTCTAGCAAAGTAATGCTTAAAATTCTCCAAGCCAGGCTTCAACAATACACGAACAGTGAACTTTTAGATGTTCAAGTTGGATTTAGAAAAGGAAGAGGAACCAGAGATCAAATTGCCAACATCCACAGGATCATAGAAATAACAAGACTTCCTGAAAAACATCTATTTCTGCTTTATTGACTATGCCAAAGCCTTTGACTGTGTAGATCACTACAAATTGTGGAAACTTCTTCAAGAGATGGGAATACCAGACCACCTAACCTTCCTTTTGAGAAATGTGTATGCAGGTCAAGAAGCAACAGTTAGAACTGGACACAGAACAACAGATTGGTTTCAAATAGGAAAAGGAGTATGTCAAGGCTGTATACTGTCACCCTGCTTATTTAACTTCTATGCAGAGTACATCATGAGAAACACCGGGCTGGAAGAAGCACAAGCTGGAATCAAGATTGTCGGTAAAATATCAATAACCTCAGATATGCAGATGATACCACCCTTATGGCAGAAAGGGAAGAAGAACTAGAGAGCCTCTTGATGAAAGTGAAAGAGGACACTGAAAAAATTGGCTTAAAACTCAATATTCAGAAAACTAAGATCACAGCATTTGGCCCCATCACTTCATGGCAAATAGAAGGGGAAACTGGAAACAGTGATAGACTATTTTTGGAGCCTCCAAAATCACTGCAGATGGTGACTGCAGCCATGAAATTAAAAGATGCTTGCTCCTTGAAAGAAAAGTTATGACCAACCTAGATAGCATATTCAAAAGCAGAGACATTACTTTGCCAACAAAGGTCCGTCTAGTCAAAGCTATGGTTTTTCTAGTGGTCATGTATGGATGTGAGAGTTGGACTATAAAGAAAACTGAGCGCCGAAGAATTGATGCTTTTGAACTGTGGTGTTGGAGAAGACTCCTGAGAGTCCCTTGGACTGCAAAGAGATCCACCCAGTCCATCCTACAGGAAATCAGTCCTGAATATTCATTGGAAGGCCTGATGTTGAAGCTGAAACTCCAATACCTTGGCCACCTGATGCAAAGAACTGACTCATTTGAAAAGACCCTGATGCTGGGAAAGATTGAAGTGGGGAGGAGAAGGGGACAACAGAGGATGAGATGGTTGGATGGCATCACTGACTAAAAAGACATGAGTTTGAGTAAACTCTGGGAGCTGGCAATGGACAGGGAGGCCTGGTGTGCTGCTGTCCATGGGGTCGCAAAGAGTCGGACATGACTGAGCAACTGAACTGAACTTTCATGAAGATTTTTCTTTTCTTTTTTATTTTAGAATAAGTGGCCTATAAATTAAAGTATAAATTTAAATTGGTGAGCAAAGAGCAATATGCTTTTTAACAAATACAATCAAAGATTTGTGACATGCAAGAATTATATTTATAAAAACATATTTACTAAGTTGTATACAGAAAAGCCACTTTTATTACTATGGTCACATTAGACTTTTCTAAAAAAGCAAGTGAGGCAATAGTGGATTTGATATCTGCATCTTGCATTCCAGATACCACTTAAACCAAACCTTTTAAAGTAGCAACGAAAGTACTTTTATTCAACTTACTTCTTTTGCTGCTATTAAATTACTACCATTTATTAAGACACATTTTTCCTCCCTTGAAAAAGATGTATCATTATCTATAATATAGCAATGATTAAAAAATATTGATGAAGAATAGGAATATTTCTTCAATGTAGGATGGATAATTACAATCATATAAAAGCTCAAGGCAAGCATTCTTCATTCCTTTAGGACAATTTTATTCATTAAAAATATGTTTCATGATTTTAAGATAATTTCAGAAAATCAGTGAAGAAGTTCATTTAATAGTACCTTTACAGTAAAGTTTAGATCACATATTTTTCTTGCCAAAAATGCCTGAGATAGAAAGCAAATTTCATATGTCATTGAAATAACTGAATTTAAACTGTATGATTAGATTCCACTCAAGCCATGATTAGTATTTCTATTCTTCAACGTGGCCTTCGTTTATACAGTACACCATGTTCCTAGGAATACCACTACCCTGTGAGAAGTTACCATGTACTTGTCTCTGGAAAATAATCTTAACTTCAGCTATGTTAAAGAAAAGCTTAGAACTAAAAATATTTCAAGTTTTCACATATATCGTCTTTGGTAACTTTTTGTCAAGTACTTTGCAGAATGCCTACAAAAGCTGAACATTGGATAATGTCAATGCTGAATTTCTATGAGGCCTATGCATTAATTTTCCTAAAATGAAAATTTACAACCGGATTTTATCATTAAACAAATAACAGAAGGAACTGAGACCCTGCGTTTTCTAGGTAAAATGCCTTTTTGTTTGCCAATTTCTGCTTCTCATTTAGCTGTCCTGATAGCACACACAGTACCTCACGGGTCTCCCTTCACGGAGCAAGTCTTCTAGACTCCGTTCACAGTGTTCAGCTACCACCACCAACCTCTCTGAGTGAAGAAAAAAGAAAAAAGCAAATGTACTTTAGATTTGATTAATACAACGTTTTAGTAACAAAATAATATACTTCACTAAAGATATTAACATATAGTACAAACGATATTTGAAAAGAGCTTTCCAAAGTCTATACTAACTATACAAAAATCAGATATCTAGAATAATAAGATAAATGTGTTAGAAAACAATACATCAAATAACAATCTTCATTTTGTGTTTTTCTCTATGATTTCTCCCCTGTGCAATAGGAAAAACAGCTGGAAAGGTTTACCTTTGGCAAAAAGAAGTGATCCTTCTTCTGACACAGGCTAGCAGAAGGAAAAGCTTGGATGAAGACATAAAGAAATTTTGAAGTGAAGGGGAAACTGGGATCTAGGGACAAACCGTCTTGACAGTCTGGCTCAAACATAAGGTCTCTGAAACTGAATTCAGAAACTGGAGAAAAGTAGAAATGTTCTGAATCACGATTATGGAGAAAGAACTGAAAATCAACCTGCGATTGTTTCTAACATCATGTGGCCTGCTGAGATTAGTAATAATATAAAATTTTCATAAGCACAATATATTGTATGATGGAATTTTATTTTCCAACAGATCAACTGTCTTAGGATAAGTCAGCACAGTTTTGAAGGTCAGTCCGTACATCTTTAATGTAATCATTAGTTAATTATTGACTGACATATTGTCTGACACAGTAGCAGATCAACAAACTCTTTCTTCCTAGATGAAACAACGTGACAGGAACCAGAGAAAGGCACAGTTGGGCTCACAAGTGGCTGGGGATTTGATAAGGTTATTTCAGGAGAGATTAAGTTTTTAAAGGAAATTGGGGTACTATGTATATCTATGCAAAATGAGTTCTAAGACAAGGAAGAGAGTAAACACAAAATGATGGTGGTGGTGGTGGTTTAGTTGCTAAGACACGTCCAACTCTTAGTGATTCTATGGATTGCAGCCCACCAGGCTCCTCTGTCCACAGGATTTTCCAGGCAAGAATACTGGAGTGGGTTGCCATTTCCTTCTCAGATGGCAAACTAAGACAAGAAAAAGAAGTAAAGTAAAAAGGGACCGGAAATGGTGATGACTACATAGAGGTTGGGTGAAAATGAAAAATGACAAAGGCAGAAAAATGAGAGCAGAAGGCAGGAGAAATCTCAGAGGCGGCGATCCAGTAAAAGGAGAAACTCAGTAAGCACTGGTTCAAGGGAAGGGCAGGTCTGGCCTGCTGAGAGCAGACACGACACAACGGACAGTGGTGTGCAGGCAGCCATGTGAAGTGTGAGGGCAGGATGCTGTGGGTCACTTCTTGGAAGCTGAGGTGGTGGCATTATATAGAATGACCTGAAACACAAAATTTAAACTACCACAAATGAATACCATCACTTTCAGGGGAAAAAAAAGAGAAAGCTCCAGGTGATCTGAACAGGAACCTAAAGAAAATTAAATTTGAAAGACTGTGAAATGAAGAGAAAAAAAAAAAATGAATAGGAAAGAAAGCTGTGAGAGAAAAGGTCTAGTTCTTCAATTCAATACAGAAAAGAGCACGTAAAGTTGAATTCCGAGTGATTTAGCACAACTATGAAGATCTAGAAGGAAAAAACAAACAACACTGTCAGAAAAACCGAAATGGGAAGCAGCATTTCTGTCAGTTTTCCTTACACCTCACTGGCTGCCTCTCCTTAGTCTCCTCAGTAGACTGGTAACCCTTCTACCTGAATTTAAATCCTTCTAGCTCCTCCACCTTTGATTCTGGGGCTTCAACTGTGTTTTCTCCTTATTTACTCCCAAGGCTGAAAAACTCCTAAATTTTACGTCAAGCCCAGAGTTCTCTTTTAAACTCCATAGCCAATTTCTCACTTTAATATAAAAGTCAGCTCAAACAGAACTCAAACTGAATTTATAGTTTGCTCCTCAAGCCTTTCCCTTTAGGACCGGTAAATGGTACCACTATCCTGCTAGCTGCTCAGGCTACAAATTTAGGAGTAATCTCCATTTCTCAAATCCAAAGAAAAGGCATGCTATTTCTGTCTCTCAAATGTCTACAGAATTTGCAGTTTGCTTCATCTGCCACAATCTGGGTCCAAGCCAACATCATTTCTTACTAGATTACTAAAACAATCTCTTAACCAATCATCTCCGATTGACTGTTGCTGCCCTCCAACATATTTTCATACTGAAATCTAAGTGCTAAAATAATAATTAATAAAAGTGAATATGTAACTCCCTGTCTAGCGTTGTTTTTTGTTATCCTTCACTTTTCCTTCCTTAAAGTACTATTACATGGATTCCCATTGCCTCAGATGATCTTCCCTGTTTTTCTCCCAGTGAACGCCTATCATGAAACACAGTAATTAAGAGCACAGACTATTTGGTTTGGGCTCAAATTTTAGGTTTAATACTCATTAGTTTGCTAACCTCTCTATGCCAAGGTTTCCTCTTCTGCAAAATGAGGGAAAAATAAGGACCTGCCTCATAGAGCTGTTGTGAGGCTGAAATGAATTAATATAAAATAGGACCTGGCATATAAGAATCACTAAGTGTTAGCTATTATTATTACTATACAGTTAAATGTGATTTCCTCCAGAAACACTTTTCTGGTCCCCCCAAATCAATTTGCTCCTTCTATAATATAATCTATTTCACAATGTACTTTTCTTTCGTAGCACTCATTTGAAATCCTAAGGATTTGTTTACATTTTTATCTAATATCTTTGTTCTTTACTAGATAATGCATTTCCTGATGGTAGGAAAGATTTTGATCTTGTTCAAAATGCATCACCAGTGTCTAACATTATATCTCAAACATACGCATCTAATTTAAAAATATTTGTTAAATTAGTTAACTTGAGCAAAGACTCAATGTGGCCACTAGAAACGAAACAAATAAGTCTCATATAATGACTGTCATTTTCTAAATAGAAATCTGTCCTTTGTACAAAAGTATATGCCTGCTCTGTAAACTAGGTGTAGTAATACCACAATAGCACTGATTTTAATATAAAAGACCATCAGAATGTGCTAAAATGTGCATACTCCATTAATTAATAATTTTAAATTAGATATTCACAAGTCTCCATATCTAAAGTGTTTGGTATTAGTATAAAATTTGTCAGATTTACAATGATTTAGAAAAAAAAAAATGATCAAGTTTTTTCAGGAAACTCCTTCAAAACTTCGTAAACTAGAGTTTGCCAAAGCTTCAGGATCCTAAGGAACTTTAAAGTAAATATTACTTTAATATAGCAGACCCATAATCCTGGCAGAATATCAAAGATTCTCCCAGAGGTAATGGAATATATACCAAGACAATGTTTCCAATATGAACCAGGTTTTTCTCCAAAAAATCATTGGAGAGACTTCATCCTGAAACTCTAAACAACTGTTCGAAAATAACTTCTGCTTGTTATAAAACAATATAGTTTCACAGAATAAAATATGACAAAAATATTTGAGAATCATAACATGCCAAATATGTCAGCAATATAGTGGCATTATTTATAAAAAACAAATGTGACACCAAAATGAACTTTAAAGAGTACAACATACAAGAACCATGAAATAATCTTTCCTATATGAAATATTTGATGAGTGCCAAGTATCTCTGTAGTGTACATACAGCTTGAATTGTAAGTTTTAAGTCAATGCTAAGAAATGGAAGAGAGCACAATATTAAGCAAGACAGATAATAAAGTAGTTGAATAAAAAGAGGGACTAAATGAAAGATTTTAAAAAACTTTTAACTTAGAGAAAGAGGTAAATTGTGAATGTGTTAATATGAAAGTTTATTAGAATACAGTTACTGCATCATTCTTTCTTTATTCACAGTAAAAACTGAGACTAGCTCATCACCTTTTAAATAAAATATCTAAATAAGTATTTATACAGGCAAACTGATAAAGGGTAATTCTGTGCCTAACAAACAGTATTGTTACTAGGTCACTGTGATGGCCAGGTTTATGAGTCAACAGGCTAGGCTATACAGTCTTCAGTTATTCAAACGCTAGCCTAGGTGTTACTGTGAAGGCATTAAATAATTGATTAAAATCTACAATTAGTTTAATGTGAATAAGGATGATTACCCTAGATAATCTTGGTGGTCCTGATTCAATCAGTGACTAAGGCCTTAAGAGCAGAATCCAGTCTTCTCTGGAGAAGAAACTCTACGCTTCAGACTATAACTTCAGCTATTATATAAAAATTCACCTTGTCCTTGATGATCTGCCCTATGGATTTCAGGCTAGCTTACCCAGCCCCAACAATCACATAACCCAACTCCAACCAATTAATCTATAGCTATGAGGCTCTCTAGCCACCTGTCTCCTACTAGTTCCATTTCTTTGATGGAACTCTAAACTGATACAGACACTCAGGTTGAAATATATATATGCAGGTAGAGATATAGGATTATCTTAAAGGCCCTTAACAATTCAATTATTCTCCACCTAAATTTCAAATCTATTAATTAAAATAATTTTGTTCTTGATTTTCTAGCAATAAAAAAAAGATTTTTGGGTAATCAATACCAAATCAATTGGAATATACTACCATTTATAATCCTTTCTATGCTTCTAAAATTGCTGAGATTTCAAGTTCAAAAGAAAAAGATTTAAGTTTGTTAACTTAAGTATTTTCATGCTTTACTGACCTTTTTTATTTTAAAGATATTTTATTCAATTTCTCTTTCGATAAATCAAGTTCAAAAATTCTAATGTAAACTATTCTTGAGATTAAATACATCAACCTGCTGAGTTAGCAAGAAACTAATATCATCTTGAATCAGTTCTGAATGATCTGTTGGAAACAGTGAAAGCTTGACTTCTGAACTAACCTAACATGTGAAAACATAATGTTACTAAAATGAACCACATGTTACACGTTACTCCAAGTAAAATGGGGAGAGTGTGGGACTAACAATGCCAAGATGAGAAATACCTGCGTAGCAAGAACAGAATAAAGGTTCTTTATTTATTAGATTCTTTGAGGAGACAAGAACAGTCCAAACCAAAATGATTACATCATTGAGAAATATGCATTGCTCACTTAGGAGATTGTTGACTTTTCAAACTAAATGTAACTGAAATGATTGGGATGTTTGGAACAAACAGACCTTCACAACAACACTTACTCTAATTTCATTAGTTACTCCTTATGCGTACGACTTTTCAGGACAATGAACATTGCCAACAGTAAAAAAAAAAAAAAAAAGTAATCAAATTCCCTAACCTTTTGACAATAACAGATATTCTCATTCCAGGCAGTTAAACTTAAAATACATGAATTTTATACACATCCATAATCTGCGTGTCCCTGGAAGAGAGGGCCGTGGAGACCTAGGAGCAGGACAATCAGCGGAAACAGAGTAACCAGGAATATGGTTATTGGGCCTAAGGAGACTACCCACATCGTTGAGCCAGGTTCAACATTAACAGAGTTTAACAGTGTCCAAGAGGATTACTTCCTACCTGACATTTATAACTAAAAAGAAGTTTCCTGTGCAGTTAGCAGTAGGGTTCCCCAGAGAGATTGTGTCATAAGGTTTCTCCTAGTTCAGTATTTACTGAGGCTCACTTAGGTAGAGGGATGAAAAAAAGGAGCTCAAGACTCTTGACTCTAGGACTACTGAGTCAATTATCCCAAAATGCCTAGGGAAAACTGGACAGAGGCAAGACCCCAGTCATCTGAAGGGATGCTCCAAATAGGCTTCCAGTCAGTGGGAAAGAATAAAGGGCACTTTAGGATACAAGAATAAAGAGGTCCCGGGTTTCCCTGGTGGCTCAGTGGTAAAGAATCGGCCTGCACAGGTTCCATCCCTGATCCAGGGAGACCCCACATGTGAAGGAGAAACTAAGCCCCTGCGCCACAACAGCTGAGCCTGTGCTTTAAAGCCTGGGAGCTGGAACTACTGAACTCTGTGCGCCCTAGAGCCCAGGCTCTGCAACAAGAGAAGCCACCACAGAGAGAAGCCCAGAGCACCCCAACCAGGGAGTAGCCCCCGACGGCCGCAACCAGAGAAAAGCCCGCATAGCCGTGAAGATCCAGCACAGCCAAAAATAAATACATAAATAAACCTTAAAAGAAAGGAAAGTCCCAAGAACTGAGCAAAGTGGCAAGAATTTGGGAAGACAAGCATAGTCCAAATTTTCAGATCTACAACAGCAAATTCTGGTTACTCATTACAGATGATAATGATCTACCATGTAGTTATATTGGAGTGATTTCGGAACCAGGCCAATTCCACAAGCCAAAATTCTTTAGAATTTGTAATTGGGTAGGGGTGGGGTGGTATTTGAGGCATTCAGGGGTTGACAATATCTTATCAACTATTTGGTTATATAAAAGCCCCAAATGATATCTACAATTTAGTTATTGTCTTGAAGCTCTCTAGCAAACAAAAACTTTAGCAAAAAGTTTTTTTAAATTTGCTTGTTTGTAAACAACAAACTTGCCAAAAGTTCCTTAATTGCTACTTAATTGCTCTGTGCCTCAATTTCCTCATCTGAAAATGTGAATACAATAAGAGTTCCTACTTCATGGTAATGTTGTAAGGATTAAGTTAATTAAAATACGTAAAGCATTTAGAATACTGCCTAATAAGTAATAAACACTCAATAAATGTTAGCCATTATTAACATTTATTACAAAAAACATTTTCCATTAAAATTCTATAAAACTTTCAGAGAAACTATTTTCAAGAGGCATAACCTAGACTACTTGAAAGTATCATTTAGCCTGTTTTTCAGCAAAACTAAGGAAATAAGAGTTTGTATTTTTTTTCAGCACCTGTAATATTAGGTTGAAACATCTGAAAATGAGATTTTTAAGGGAATAAAAACAGTACAATACCAGTAAGTATTTGGGGTTAACTTCCACAATTCATTTTGTTAGAAAAATTAAATATATTTCACTGAAATGCATTTAAAATAATTTTAAGCATGAAATTAAGCTTTCAAAAATAATTTTAAAATAATTAAAATACTGCCACCATAAGCACCTTCAGGGGTGCTATGGATTGAACATTTGTGCCCCACCTCCCCAGTCCATATGTTGACACCTAATCCTCAGTGTGATGGTGTTCAGCAGTGGGAGTTTGGGGGGTGATTAGATCATGAGGGTGTCCATGCTAAGTCGCTTCAGTCATGTCCAATTCTTTGCAACCCCATGGACTGTAGCCCACCAGGCTTCTCTGTCCATGGGGATTCTCCAGGCAAGTACTGAAGTGGGTTGGCATGGCCTTCTCCAGGGGATCTTCCCAATCCAGGGATTGAACTCGAGTCTCATTATATCTTCTGCATTGACAGGCACTAGCCCCACATGGGAAGGCATGAGGGTAGGGCCCTCACAAACAGCATCAGTGCTCTTCTTTTGTAAAAGAAGCCTGAGAAAACTCGCTTTCCCCTCCCACCAAGTGAGGTTACAGGGAGAAGATGACTGTTAATGAAGAAGTGGGCCTCACCAGACATAGCATCTGCTGTTGCCTTACTCTTGGATATCCCAGCTACCAGAACTGTGAGAAACAGACTCTTCTTGTTTATAAGCCACTCAGTTTATAGTGTCCTATTTTAGCAAGGAGAATGGGCTAAGATACAAGTTCTAGAAGAACCTGACTTTATGACTGCGTGCGTGCATGCTAAATCGCTTCAGTCATACACAACTCTTTGTGACTCTAGGGACCATAGCCAGGCTCCTCTGTCCATGGGATTCTTCAGGCAAGAATAACAGTGTACGTTGCCAAGCCTTCCACCAGAGAACTGAACCTACATCTCTTACATCTTCTGCACTGGCAGCCAAGTCTTTACCACCAGTGCTACCTGGGAAGCCCGACTGTACTACTAAAAAGGCAGTAAATTCTTCCTGGTGAAATACTGACTTTTTAACCAATAGAATTCAACTCTACTAAACGAAATCCTATATAAAAAGACTAATGCAGCTACAAAGAGGTAGAAACATTAGCAACCCTCTTTTCATGGGAAAAAAACTTAGCCCAAATTATTACTTCAGTCATAAAATACATTCTTATAGACAATTCTAAAGTTTCTGTTGGGCTTCTCAGGTGGCTCAGTGGTAATGAAGCCACCTGCCAATGCGAGAGATGCAAGAGATGCATGTTTGATCACTGGGTCAGGAAGGTCCCCTGAAGAAGGAAATGGCAAACCACTTCAGTCTTCTTGCCTGGAAAATTCCATGGACAGAGGAACCTGGTGGGCTACCACCCACAGGCTCACAGCGAGTCAGACATGATGAGTGACAGAACACAAAGTTTCTAACATTAGAATTTTCATTTCCTTTTTAGAGAGATGAAGAAATATGCTTGAGGATAGGGGCTTCCCTGAAAAAGAATATTAAAAATCCCAATTCTCAGATCTGAGAAATGTGAATCATTCAAATGCAGTCAGGAAAAATCAAATGACTCAGTTTGGCTGGAGCGAAAAGTGATGGCAAGCAAACATACACACTCTTATTACTTTATATGTTTACTACTTAGTATAATGGCTTCCCTGGTGGCTCAGATGGTAAAGAATCTGCCTGCAATGCAGGAGACCCAAGTTCGATCCCTGGGTTAGGAAGATCCCCTGGAGAAGGGAATGGCAACCCACTCCAGTATTCTTGCCTGGAGAATCCCATGGACAGAGGAGTCTGGCGGGCTACAGTCCATCGGGCTACAAAGAGTCAGACAGGACTGAGTGATTAACACTTACTGTGTATCAGTTCAGTTCAGTTGCTCAGTCGTGTCCGACTCTTTGCGACCCCATGAATCGCAGCACACCAGGTCTCCCTGTCCATCACTAACTCCTGGAGTCCACCCAAACTGATGTCCATTGAGTCGGCGATTCCATCCAACCATCTCATCATCTGTCGTCCCCTTCTCCTCCTGCCCTCAATCTTTCCCAGCATCAGGGTCTTTTCAAATGAGTCAGCTCTTCATATCAGGTGGCCAAAGTATTGGAGTTTCAGCTTCAACATCAGGCCTTCCAATGAACACCTTTAGGATGGACTGGTTGGATCTCCTTGCAGTCCAAGGGACTCTCAAGAGTGTTCTCCAACACCACAGTTCAAAAGCATCAATTCTTTGGTGCTCAGCTCTCTTTATAGTCTAACTCGCACATTCAAAACAATACACTGTGTATACTATAACCTAATCAGGGTAACAGGGTAGAGAACACAAAATATGAGAAAACAACACTCACCGTGCTTTCCTCTAGAAATATCCACATACTGGCACAGTCTGGGGTGAGTGATGGTCTTGAGGATTTGAAAGCGCCCTAAAATCTTGATGGAATTTGGTGTGAGAGGAAGCCCATTGCTTCCACAGACATCATGGGGCAGAGCAGAGGCAAAGAAGGTAAAGGCACCCATTTCGGCATCCTTCAAGGGAAACATTCTTGTTGTCCTAAATCTTCCCAGGTAATCTAGAAAAGGAGAGAATTTTTTGATAGATCAGCTAAAGATTAAGCCAGTGTTTTCTTACCTTAAATATGATTAACCATATATAATTTGGAGAGAAATGTCAATCTCTACATTTTACAGCAAAAGTACCAATGTGAGAAATTTTCAAGATAATATCAATGAAGAAAAACTACCCAATCATGAATTTATATTGTAGCTCTAAATCAAAATCAAAGATTTGCAATGGCATATAAAGGAAAAGACAGAACACTCCCTCTGCAAGGATGCCTGACAATTTTAAGAGTTTAGAAGAAGTTTGTTATTGCACATTCACATTAATAAGGCTCTTCTCTTTACCCAAAGTTTGAATATACCACAGACTACAAGTACTTTTCTTTTTCACAGTGTAAGGAGTCAGGAAAAAGGAAATAAGGACACCAACCAGAACTTTAAATAATCAAGGACTCTACTAACAGTACTAAGTATCAAACTAACATCACCCAGCAATCCCAGTAATAGGCATATGCACTGAGGAAACCAAAACTGAAAAAGACACATGTACCCCAGGGTTCCATGCAGCACTATTTATAATAGTTGAGACATGGAAGCAACCTAGCTGTCCATTGACAAATGAATGGATAAAGAGCTGTGGTGCATATACACCATGGAATACTCTTTATAGTCTAACTCGCACATTCAAAACAATACACTGTGTATACTATAACCTAATCAGGGTAACAGGGTAGAGAACACAAAATATGAGAAAACAACACTCACCGTGCTTTCCTCTAGAAATATCCACATACTGGCACAGTCTGGGGTGAGTGATGGTCTTGAGGATTTGAAAGCGCCCTAAAATCTTGATGGAATTTGGTGTGAGAGGAAGCCCATTGCTTCCACAGACATCATGGGGCAGAGCAGAGGCAAAGAAGGTAAAGGCACCCATTTCGGCATCCTTCAAGGGAAACATTCTTGTTGTCCTAAATCTTCCCAGGTAATCTAGAAAAGGAGAGAATTTTTTGATAGATCAGCTAAAGATTAAGCCAGTGTTTTCTTACCTTAAATATGATTAACCATATATAATTTGGAGAGAAATGTCAATCTCTACATTTTACAGCAAAAGTACCAATGTGAGAAATTTTCAAGATAATATCAATGAAGAAAAACTACCCAATCATGAATTTATATTGTAGCTCTAAATCAAAATCAAAGATTTGCAATGGCATATAAAGGAAAAGACAGAACACTCCCTCTGCAAGGATGCCTGACAATTTTAAGAGTTTAGAAGAAGTTTGTTATTGCACATTCACATTAATAAGGCTCTTCTCTTTACCCAAAGTTTGAATATACCACAGACTACAAGTACTTTTCTTTTTCACAGTGTAAGGAGTCAGGAAAAAGGAAATAAGGACACCAACCAGAACTTTAAATAATCAAGGACTCTACTAACAGTACTAAGTATCAAACTAACATCACCCAGCAATCCCAGTAATAGGCATATGCACTGAGGAAACCAAAACTGAAAAAGACACATGTACCCCAGGGTTCCATGCAGCACTATTTATAATAGTTGAGACATGGAAGCAACCTAGCTGTCCATTGACAAATGAATGGATAAAGAGCTGTGGTGCATATACACCATGGAATATTATTCAGCCATAAAAAGAAACACATTTGAGTCAGGTCTAAGGAAGTGGATGAACCTAGAGCCTCTTATACAGAGTGAAGTAAGTCAGAAAGAGATAAGCAAATATCATTATTAATGCATATGTGTATTTATATATATAGATATGGAATCTAAAAAGATGGTACTGATTAACAGATTTTCAGGGCAGCAATGGAGATGCAGTCAGAGAGAACAGACTTATATTGGTGGGGTGGGGAGGAAGGAAAGGGTGTGGGATGAATGGAGAGAGCACCTGGAAACATATACATTACCATATGCAAAATAGAGAGTCAATGGGAGCTTGCCGTATGACTTAGGTAACTCCAACTGGGGCTCTTCAACAATCTAAAGGGGTGGGATGGAGTGGGAAGGAGGTTTAAGAGGAACGGGATATATGTCTACCTATGACTGATTCATGTTGATAGCAGAAACCAACACAATATTGCAAATCAATTATCCTTCAATTAAAAATAAATAAATTTTTAAAAATAAAAAAAAGAAACTAGATAACAAACAGCCTTATCAGTTCAGTTCAGTTCAGTCACTCAGTCGTGTCTGACTCTTTGCGACTGTGAACGGTGAACAGCCTTATAATGTTACTTAAATAACTAACCGATTTTTGTTTTAAAGCCAGGTGCTTTGCAAGTGATGTTTTACTCCCCTCACTGATCTTGACAGATGTTATTGCCTCCAGGTTAGAAATAGATATTCTACCTGAAGATCCTGAGGAGTCCTAGCATTATAGTTTCCAAAGCAAATGGAGTCCAGCATTTTATCATGAAGTGGCCTGAAGATTAAGAAGCTTAGTTTAAAATCTGTTATCACATCATGGCAACCACAATACCAAAGGTCTCCCAACAAAAAGTATATCTCTCATCTAGGCGTCTCACTAAAAAGACATTGATTGGTCAGCCACTGCATTCTTCCCTTCCAGGTTTCACAATAAAACCTGGAGTTCTAAAACAAGACAATAGGCTGCTTTGCATAAATCTCTCCAGAAACTTCATTTAAACATTATAAAGAACTGTTTTAAAAGGTATAAACTCATAATAAGGAAGAAGGCAGAAAGAGGCCATGAGCTGATTTCAAGAAACTCCTATAAAGCATTCTGAATAGGTTAAGAGCATTGTCATAAGAAACACCGAGAAGGAGGTTACAATCTATGATACAGTTAAGAGGTGTGCTCATCCTCTTCAGATCAGAGGCTTCAGATTCAGAGGAGGGAACAGTGGTGAACAACAGCAGTCAGAAGAATATCTGAAATGAGAAATATGGCATTTGAAAGGCTGAAGAATAGAAGACTCAACTTTGCCACCAGACCCCCATTACTGGCAAATTATTTATCCTCCTATCCAAGGATAAGGTTACTACTGCACCATTGTATGAAAAGCAGTCATGAGATTAGGGAAGAAGCCATAAGAAGCTTCAAAAATACTAAGTAATATCCTAGTTCTTAATTGATGGGTTAAGGGTGTTCATATTATTCTCCATAATTTCACATTCTATATCTCCACCTATCTATATATATGTGCTATATACAATATATTTCATAAAATTGAAAGCTTTTTTCATTTTAAATTGAAAAACATTTTTAAACACAATGAACTGATTTTCAACAAAGGCCAAGGAATTGAATAGGAAAAGGACAGTCTTTTTAATAAATGATGCTACAAAAAGATGTTCATATGGGAAGATTAACCTCAATTTCTACTGCTACATCCACAGAAGTCTGATATGGATCATAGACCTAAATGTAAAAGATAAAACTGTAAGTCTTCTGCATAAGGAAAAAAAAAAAAAGAGGATATTTTTGCAACCTTAGAATAGGCGAAGATTTCTCAAGCAGGATAAGAAAAGCCATAAGAAATGAACTTTAGGGGCCTCCTTGGTGGTCCAGGGGTTAAGAATCCACCTGCCAGCACGGGGGACATGGATTCGATTCCTGGTCTGGATGATCCCACATGACACAGAGCAACTAAGCACATGCACCGCCAACCACCAAGCCCCAGCTCTAGAGCTCACAAGCCACAGCTACTGGCCCGTGAGTCCTAGAGCCTGTGGTCTGCAGCAAGAGAAGCCACAGCAGTGAGAAGCCTGAGCACCACAACAGAGTTGCCCTGCTCGCAGCAACTGGAGAAACCCCGGGCACAGCAATGAAAACCTAGCACCACCAAACATAAACAAATAAATCTTAAAAAATACTTTATTTTTAAAAAATCTATGGTTTCTCTGTCCTAGCAACAAACAAATGGAAATGAAAAGGAAAACAGATCTCATCTGAACCAATTAAAAACAAAACAATGAGAATTTTTTAAAGAAGATGAACTTTATAAAGGGGGCGTCATCAAAATTAAAAACATTACACATTAAAAGCCACATTTGAGAAAATAAAAATCCAAGCTAAAGTTAATTATGACATGTCTATCTATATATACATATGACATTTTTATAAAATACATATATATATGTGTCTATATATAAGGCTTCCCTGGTGGCTCAGACGGTAAAGCATCTGCCTGCAATGCGGGAGACCCGGGTTCGATTCCTGGGTCGGGAAGTTCCCCTGGAGAAGGAAATGGCATTCCACTCCAGCACTCTTGCCTGGAAAATCCCATGGATGGAGGAGCCTTGTGGGTTACAGTCCATGGGGTCGCAAAGAGTCAGACACGACTGAGTGACTTCACTTCACTTCATGTGTCTATATATATCTATCTATATATATATATGCATGTATGTTTGTATATATGATAACAGGGCTTCCCTGGTAACAGATTAGCATTCAGAATATATAAAGAATGCCTATGACTTAATAGTAAAAAGAAAAACAAGTCAACACAAAATAGGTAAAAATCTGAAATGTGTATTTTTCACAAAAGAGGAATACAAATAGACAATAAACACATGAAAAAGTTCTCAATGTAATTAATTAGCAGGAAAATGCAAATTAAAACCACAACATACCATTTTACCACTACCAGAATGGCTAAAATTGGAGTGTCTGGCAATACCAATTGTTGAGAAAAATGTGGAATTGGAGCCGATTCTCTGCTGCTTATGGTAGTGCTAAAACGACACAAGGACTTTGAAAAACTGTACTAAAGTTAACAGTATCCCTTACGACTCAAATCCCATTTCTATCAGGTATTAACCCAATAAAAACTAAAATGTCCATAAAAATACTTGTACGAGAATGTTCACAGTAGTTTGATTCATAACAGCCCCAAACTGGAAGCAAGGTAAACATCACACAAGTGAACTGCTAAGCAAGCTGTAGTATATTCATCCAATGAAACGCTATTTCAAAACAACAAAAAAGGAAAAAAATGCCAAAATATGGATCTCAAAAATATTACATTGATGAAAGCAGTAGACACAGAAAAGTTCATGTCCTATGGCTCCATTTAAGTGTTAGAGGACTACAGTTTTAAACTATAATGGAAAGAATGAGAATGGAGTGCTTGGGGTGAGGAGGAGGGTGGTGGGAACAGTCTTGGCAATGGAAAGGTAGGAACTTTCGGGAGTAGTACAAATGTTTCATATCTTGATTAGGGTGGTGATTGTTACATGTTTGCTGACATGTATCAAAACTCACCAAACTGGTCACTTAAAATCAGTGCATTTTAATACACGTAAGTTTTATCTCATTAAAAAAAGAACAATGAAACAAAATTAAGGGAATATGAGAAAAATAATTTTAAAAATTAGTGCTTGGAAATTAAACTTATGATTATCAAACTAGATAGACGTGTTGGGAAATAAAGTTGAGACTACAACTCAGAACATGAATCAAATGCACAAACAGATAAAAACATAAAAGATTACAAACAGAGTGAATCAAACCAAGAATTCAACAGCCACCTTACAGGAATTTCAACAAAAGAGAACAGAGAAAAATAAAGGGGAAAAAACTATAAAAGACTAGGAAGGAAATTAAAGAGGCTTCTAATTTTAAGAAGACTAAATTAACCAGAGATATTTATTAAGGCTTCACTGAATGAGTTCATTGCAAGGAGAACAAACTAGAACAAAACATGTCATAACAGATTTTCAAAGCTTTAAGTACAACTAAAAATCTTAATTATTTCAGAGAGAAAACAAATAGTTTAGGCATCAAAACATCAAGACCCGACACTCATTCTCATGACCTCAAGAGCATCAACGGAAGCTAGAAGATGGTGACGCCTTGAAAAATTGTAAGAAACATAATTAAGTTTCTATACTCAGCCAAAGTACCAATCATAATCAGTCAGTTCAGTCGCTCAGTCGTGTCCGACTCTGCGACCCCATGAATCGCAGCACGCCAGGCCTCCCTGTCCATCACCATCTCCCGGAGTTCACTCAGACTCACGTCCATAGAGTCCATGATGCCATCCAGCCATCTCATCCTCGGTCGTCCCCTTCTCCTCCTGCCCCCAATACCTCCCAGCATCAGAGTCTTTTCCAATGAGTCAACTCTTCGCATGAGGTGGCCAAAGTACTGCAGTTTCAGCTTTAGCATCATTCCTTCCAAAGAAATTCCAGGGTTGATCTCCTTCAGAATGGACTGGTTGGATCTCCTTGCAGTCCAAGGGACTCTCAAGAGTCTTCTCCAACACCACAGTTCAAAAGCATTGATTCTTCGGTGCTCAGCTTTTTTCACAGTCCAGCTTTCACATCCATACATGACCAC
>SJYX01003346.1:232661-272298 GCA_006410675.1 Oreotragus oreotragus | reverse complement strand
GTTTGCTATGACCAGTGCATTTTCTTGGCAAAACTCTATTAGTCTTTGCCCTGCTTCATTCCACATTCCAAGGCCAAATTTGCCTGTTACTCCAGGTGTTTCTTGACTTCCTACTTTAGCATTCCAGTCCCCTATAATGAAAAGGACATCTTTTTTGGGTGTTAGTTCTACAAGGTCTTGTAGGTCTTCATAAAACCGTTCAACTTCAGCTTCTTCAGCATTACTGGTTGGGGCATAGAATTGGATAACTGTGATATTGAATGGTTTGCCTTGGAAACGAACAGAGATCATTCTGTCATTTTTGAGATTGCATCCAAATACTGCATTTCGGACTCTTTTGTTGACCATGATGGCTACTCCATTTCTTCTGAGGGATTCCTGTCTGCAGTAGTAGATATAATGGTCATCTGAGTTAAATTCACCCATTCCAGTCCATTTTAGTTCGCTGATTCCTAGAATGTCGACGTTCACTCTTGCCATTTCTTGTTTGACCACTTCCAATTTGCCTTGATTCATGGATCTGACATTCCAGGTTCCTATGCAATACTGTTCTTTACAGCATTGGATCTTGCTTCTGTCACCAGTCACATGCACAACTGGGTATTGTACCTCGTCCAAGGTAAGGAGCAGCGGCTGTGCTATGGAGCAGCCGTGAAGAGACAACCCAGGCCCAAGGCAAGAGAAACCCAAGTAAGATGGTAGGTGTTGCAAGGGAGCATCAGAGGGCAGACACACTGAAACCATACTGGCAGAAAACTAGTCAATCTAATCAATCATAATAGGAAAATAATAATTTACACTATGCAAACTTTAAAAAATAAAATCACTACCCACATATTTTTATGAATAAATTTTTTAAGGATGTATTCTACCAAAACAGTTGGAGAAGGCAATGGCACCCCACTCCAGTACTCTTGCCTGGAAAATTCCATGGACGGAGGAGCCTGGTGGGCTGCAGGCCATGGGGTCGCTAAGAGTCGGACACGACTGAGCGACTTCACTTTCCCTTTTCACTTTCATGCATTGGAGAAGGAAATAGCAACCCACTCCAGTGTTCTTGCCTGGAGAATCCCAGGGATGGGGGAATCTGCTGGGCTGGCGTCTATGGGGTCGCACAGAGTCGGACACAACTGAAGCGACTTAGCAGCTACCAAAACAGAGGAGAAGACCAAGTAGTAAAAGACATTGCACCTTATTGTATCTTCGTACAACAGTGTAACATTGTACCTTACTCAAGATTTCAGTGAATATAATCCAGTATAGAAGCTGTCAAAAGGACCAGAAAGTAATCTGTTCAAATAGAACAGAAAGTAATGGGGCTCCAAGGGGAATGTATTCAAGCAGAGAAATGGCAGGGAGGTTCTCATACAAAGAATAAGAGGACTTGGTGAATAAAGCACATGAATCTTTTCCCTCGAAGAAAGTACAAAGTCCTCTGTGAAAGCGAGGAGGGTCAAAATCTATATAATCAGTATATAATCCAAAAAATTAAGCACACTTAACTATAACATAATTTTTGTTACTGCAGAGGAGGAAAGAACCCATTTGACATTAATATTACAAATCTCATTAGTGTGGTACATAGGTTATGAAATTAAACACCTGGAAGAAAATGTATAATGGCATATTTCTTGGCTATGTACTGAAGTTTATTTACAAAACCATAATATTGTAACATTTTATTGGTTTCTATACACGTAAACAAAGCAAAAAACAATTGGAGTTAAGAAATACACTGTAACTATTAATAACATTGTCAACGTATAAGGAAAAGTCCATCTACTAAAAGGCAGGAGTGGGTGTGGTTTCTGTCATCTAAAGGTAGAGTCACTACTTTCCTTGTTTTACTAAATAAGGCACCAAATATATGTATTTTCAAAAGATGATATGAAAAAATAAATTTTACATATTATTTAGAATTATGAAATTAACCAGTATTAAAACTAAATATTGTGATAACCACTCAAAAATTTGTAGAAGAGAGGTTGTGGATGGTGTGGGCTATCTTAAGAAGTCAATTTAAAAAAAAAGAATTCACAGTTTAACATATTATTCAACATTCATACCTAAAATTAGAAAAGATTAAATGTGGTTATCTTTGAAAGAACAGGACTGAGGGCAGGAAGGCAGAGACTGAGCTGCTGCGTTTTATTATTACTATGCCTTTTGATTTTCAATTAGACACACCTATCACTTAGACAACTAAAGATCAAATCACCAAATAAAACGCAAATAATTCAAAACGATAAAACACTGCTGCTGCTGCTAAGTCACTTCAGTCGTGTCCGACTCTGTGTGACCCATAGACGGCAGCCCACCAGGCTCCCCCATCCCTGGGATTCTCCAGGCAAGAATACTGGAGTGGGTTGCCATTTCCTTCTCCAATGCATGAAAGAGAAACGTGAAAGTGAAGTCGCTCAGTCTGTCCGACTGTTAGCGACCCCATGGACTGCAGCCCACCAGGCTACTCCGTCCATTGGATTTTCCAGGCAAGAGTACTGGGGTGGGGTGCCATTGCCTTCCCCGCGATAAAACACTAGTTAGCACAAACCATTTCATCAATGTTCTGCTTCAACTACGTCTTAAGTTGCTGGTGTTGCTGCTGCTAAGTCGCTTCAGTCGTGTCCGACTCTGTGCGACCCCATAGAGGGCAGCCAAGCAGGCTCCACCGTCCCTGGGATTCTCCAGGCAAGAACACTGGAGTGGGTTGCCATTTCCTTCTCCAATGCATGAAAGTAAAAAGTGAAAGTGAAGTTGTTCAGCCGTGTCCGACTCTTTGCGACCCCATGGACTGCAGCCTACAGGCTCCTCCGTCCATGGGATTTTCCAGGCAAGAGTACTGGAGTAGGGTGCCATTGCCTTCTCCGACGTCTTAAGTTGAGTATACATAAAAAGGTTCACATTCAACAAATACACTCACATAGATTTCCTCACACTTGGTAAGTGGAAGAAAGTCAGTGGGGAGGAAAAAAATACCTGAGATGAGAAATTAGTTGAGAGAGAGAGAGAGAGAAAGCAATATAAGAAGCTGGATCTGAACATTCATTCATTCACCAAATATCCTGAAGTTTCTATTTTAAGTCAGCCGCTTTTCCAGCTTCTGCCCCACCAGTGAACAAACACAATATTTGCCCTCAAAGAACCTGAAGCGGAAATGCATCATAGGTCAATAATTGGGCAAAAGATGCTTATTTCATTATAAATAAAAGTTTACACATTTTTAATGGGTTAGTAACACTAGTCCATTTACTTTATACTTTTCCTCAGCCCAAACAAAAACAGGGACAAGAGTCCTTGAAAAGCAACCACTGACAACTCTTACATTCTTCCACTTCACAAATGAATGTCACATCTCGGCAACTAAGCCTTTGAAAACAAGAAACAAACCAAAGCAAGAGCTCGAATCTACGCTGACTAGTGGAGAGTCGAATCCACATCTCTAAGCTCCTCTTTCAACCTTCCTTTGGAACAGCCAGGCAGCAATCCCTTTTAAAAAGATGCCTACAGTTCTCAAAGGACTCAGGTGAGTAGGGAGAAGGAAGGCTGTAGGTGGGGATTGGAAACTGTGATCAGTAGCCAAAAGCAGCACCGGTGACCTCTTTCAACCACAGCGGGAAGTGCGGAGTCACTCGTTGCATCTGACCCGCCTCTACCTCCCGTCTCAACCACCCATAAAAAACTGGGAAACCCAAATACCTGCCTCTGGGTCTGGGGGCGCAGGCAGACAGAAAGACAAGGGGATGGAGCTGCTACACAGGGCCCCAGAGCTGTCGCTGTGTCTGGTGTTGCCGCTATTGCTCAGGGCACCAGGCCTCGCATTGCAGGTACTTCTACAAAAGAGGCTGCTCCCGGAGCTCCGGGAGCTCCAAGACTGCCCTCTGCCCGCGAGCGAAGTCAGCGGGAGTTGCCAGCTCGGAGTCCGGCCAGGAGCGCGAGCTCGGCGCTCTCCGCTGACAGCTCCCAGCTCTCCCAGCTACCCGCAGCTCGGCCCTTTCCTCTGACATCACAGATTCTGCGACGGAATTCTAAAGAAAGACCCCGGCGTCTGGCGTCTTGCCTCTTGCCCAACCTGGCGAGAAAATGTAGCGACCGAGGAAGAGGTGCAGGATGATTGGCGTTATTGACTGAGGGAATGGACAACAGGAGATGTGGTGTGGCTGCGCACAGAAAAGCGGGGGACAGAGAATTTGGAGTGGACTCTGTAGACCGCTCGGGCGTTTAGCGAGGACACCTTACTGGGTCCTTTCTCACTGCCTCGTGAGGCGGAGGCGCTTCTTACCTGCTCCCGGCCGAGGCTGCTGAGGTGCCTCAGTCCACCGATACATGTGAGTGTTGTCCGCAGAAGGTCCCGGGGAGGACGGATTGCTATCGTAGCAGTTCCTTTTCCCTTACTGGCCTTCGGGAGATAAGACCTGGCCTGCGGGTACTAGTGGGAAGCCCCCGCGCAGCAGCGCGGATCTAGGCCTGAGGAAATAGGGAAGAGCTTGGGACCTCTTGAAGGAGCCAGGTTTGAAAAATGGGACACGGGGCCGGGGGAAAGGATGTTACTGGAAAAAGTAAATGGACAAACATGTTTACTTTTGTGCGTGTGAGAGAGCACTGGGTGCAGGAATTCGCTCTTTGCGCAGGTAGTTATTCGACGTCCACCATGTTCCAGGCGCCGTTTTAGGCGTTGGTAAAAAGGATTAAGTCAAACAGATAAAAATTCCTTTCTCCCGTAGTTCATGTTTTATTGAGGAATACACATATTAAAGTTTAAAACATTATCGTGTGTTAGGTTGTAATGAGTGTTAGGCTGAAAAGAAAAGTAGTAAAGCAGGGAAGGGGGATAAGCCTTGAAATTTTAGTGTGGCCATTGAAGTTCTCACTGAAAAGGTCATTCTCAAGTATAGGTGACAGAAACAAGAGAATTAATTGTAAGAGTAATTTGGGGAGGGGCTTCCCTAGTGGTTCAGTGGTAAAGATTCCATCTGCCAATGCAGGGTACACAGATTCAATTCCTGGTCCAGAAAGATCACTTGGAAAAGGAAATGGGAAATTATTCCGATATTCTTGCCTGAAAATCCCCATGGATAGAGAAGCCTGACGGGCTACAGTCCATAGGGTCACAAAGAGTTAGACGGGACTTGGTGACTAAACAAGAACCATATTTAGCGGTAGTGGAGTCAAGCTGAGGGATCAAACACTGCAAAAGCCATCAGACAGAAACTCGCCTGAACAGCAAGGAAGCCTGTAGGTCAGAGTTGAGTGAAGGAGTTAGAGCTGGAGAAAGAATCAGAGAGCAAGAACAGGTCTTGAAGGGCATCTAGGTCACTTCACTAGCAGTGAAGTGTTACATCCTGACTGCCTTTTTGAAGGATCTCTCTGGCTGCTGTCCAGAATAGACTGGAGAGAATAGGGTGAAAGACCAGGTAGGAGACTGGTGCACAAATTCTGGGAAGTTACGGTGGTGGCTTAAATAGGGGTGGTAAGAAATGGCCAGTGAGACTTTCAGTCCTCATAATTTAGTTATGCAAGAATTTTAATGGATGATGAATTAATCTTTTAAAATTTTGTTTGGGGAACACTAAAAAATAACTCCTACTGTGAGGTTAGGAGTATCAAACGCAAGTTAAAATCATGGCTTTACTATTTAATATTTGAATGGTGTTAGACAAGTCACATAATTTCTCTTGAGTTCATAAACTGGTTGTAAAGATTAAATGACAGTGTATGTAGTATGCCAGACCCATTAAAATAGTGGCCACTATTAATTAACTGTGTTCTTGCATTAGAAATGGAAAATAAAAACAACAATGGTGAGTGCACCTATAAGGTAAAGGTTTGGTTAAATCCTATTGGGAAAAATCTGACCAGATAAAAGATGACCTTGTTTAGTAGAGGGTCTTGGGAAACCAAGACATATTCCTTTTAAAATTTTATATATATATCACTGGACAAAAAGCTTTTCTGTGTTAATGGCCATAGTGTTTGAGATACATGGACTGTCTTCTCTTAGCCATACTCTTATAGCCGTCCCTTAAGCCCTGCAGCATCCCCTCTGTCCTCATTCATAAAGGGGAAGAAAGCTCTGGTGAGTAAAGAAAAACAATCAAGAATAAATACAAGTTTCCAGTTGTAAAATGATTGTCACAGGGATGTAATGTACACCATAGTGACTATGGTTAATAATAGTTTTGCATATTAGAAAATAGGAGACTGAATCTTGATGGTTCTCATCATAAGAAAAAAAATTATAACCATGTATGGTAAAGGATGTTAACTGGATATTGTGGTGATCACCTTGCAACTCAATCAAAAAATGGGCAGAATATCTAATAGACATTCCTCCAGAGCAGACATACAGATGGCCAAAAGCCACATGAAAAATGCTCAACATCACTAATTATTAGAGAAATGCAAATCAAAACTATAGTGAGTTATCACCTTCCATCAATCAGAATGGCCATCATCAAAAAAATCTACAAATTATCAATGTTGTAGAGGTTGTGGAGGAAAGGAAACCCTCCTGCACTGTTAGTGGGAATGTAAATTGGTGCAGCCACTACGAAGAACAGTATGGAGATTCTTTAAAAAACTAAAATTAGACCTACCATATAAACCTGCAATCCCAGTCCTGGGAAGATAGCTGAAGAAAATTATAATTCGAAAAGATACACACACCCTAGTGTTTACCTAAGCATTATTTACTATAGCCAAGACGTGGAAGCACCTTAAATGTCCATCAAAGAGATGAGTGGATAAAGAAGATATATTTGCGTGCACACAAACGTATGCACAATGAAATGCTACTCAGCCATAAAAAAGAATAAAATAATGCCATGTGTAGCATGATGGATGAACCTGGAAATTATCATACTAAGTGAAGTTAAGTCAGAGAGAGAATGACAAATATACATCACTTATATGTAAAATCTAAAAATGAACTTACATGCCAAACAGAAACAGACTTACAGATGTAGAAAGCAAACTTACAGTTAGCAAAGGGGAAAGATGGGACAGGGGGGTGTAAATTAGGAATTTGGGAGTAACTTATACTCACTGCTTTATATAAAAAGGGTTAAGTAACATGGGCCTACTGTATAGCAGAGGGAACTGTGCTCAGTCTTTTGTAACAACCTATATGGGAAAAGAATCTGGATAAGAAAATATGTGTGTGTATATGTATATATCTGAATTACTTTGCTGTGCACCTGCAACTAACACAACATTGTAAATCAGCTATACTTGAGTAGTAAAGTCACAGCTAATGAATGAGTGGCAGAGCTGAAATTTGAATTCTTTCCCTGATCACATACTTGAAAGCAAAAAGCAGTAAATTCAAAGCAGGTATTTCAGGATGTGATTAAATGTAAGAGCAATAGATCAGTTAAATCAGCTATGGTTTTTTCCTTAATTACTGGAGCTGTTTTACAATTGATGGCATCTTACATTTGATGAGATACAATGCTTAGAGTGTCTAAGGAGAATATAAATTTTTAGCTAATTGCAATTCTGAGACAGCAAAATCAGATATTTTGAGAAATAGAGAATCACTTCCAAATTTTTGTGGAGTTCTCTATGCTATAAAGTAAAAATGAAAACCTGTAGTTAAAACTGCCATTTAAAAGCAATTGTTTGATTGTTTGGTTCCTAACATTGAGAGACTGGGGTAGAAGATTTGTTAATTTTTAAAATACTGGCAATTTAAAATCAGAATGGGGAAGACTGCTGAAGAGATTGCTGAGGTAAAGGGAAGCCATTTAGAAATGATAGGGCTCTCAGGGACTTCCCTGCTGGTACAGTGATTAAGGCTTCGCCTTCCAATGCAGGGTGTGAGTTTGATCCCTAGTCAGAGAGCTCTGATCCCAGATGCCTTGTGGTCAAAAAATAACAGAAAACACTGGCAGTATTGTAACAAATTCAATAAAAAAAATTTTTTAATGGTCCATTAAAAAAAATCTTAAAAAAAGAAATGATAGGAATCTCAGAAATAATCTTTTATATATGTGTTTTAATGATTAAGATACAGTCTAAATTCAAGTATTTCATAAAATCAGCTTCACCTGGTTTTATGATTAGTGGCATCTTACAGCAGCATTTTAGGTTTGATGAAATGGTAGTTATGTTGAAAAAACAATGTGAAAGGGCAGAGTAACTTAGCTAATACTTTACAAAGCTTTTTATCATAGAAATGTTTATTTTTTTAAATTTAGTAGAGGAAAAAGGAGAATAAAGCTTTGACTCTTACTGTCCAAATGCAGTTAACATACAGGGTATACTGTTTTCTCTGTAAATGTTTTAGATTTGTAATTACTGTGCATGCAATTAAGTATTATATCTATTTTAATCACATAATCTTTTTTTTTTTTTTAATTTTGGTGCAGAGTAAGTCAGCATTCCCAAACTGTTGGAGAAAATTTTTGTTCCAAGTAAATTTTAATAGCTTATCGTTATTTAGTATTCCATGGCCAAATACTTTGGGAAGTGCTTCATAATCATATCCTTTATTGAAATTATAGCTTGGGCAGTAAAAGAGCTAACTCCAGAATCAGACAGACCTAAGTTTTAATTCTCATTTACTAACTAGCCACATGACCTGAGGCAAATTAATTTTAAGTCAAATTTTCTTCTATATATAATGGAGATAATAGCTGTATTTGTAGCTGATGTATGCACAGCATTTAGCCAGCCCACGATAAATGCTTTGCAGAAGTTACCTATTAGTAACATTATCTTCTTGAGAAATCCTCTATGTATTAGCATATTAAAAGCTCTGAAGAGACTAAGCAGGCCTAAAATTTTGAAATCCAATGGACACTCAATGTAAAATTGAACTCTGTGCAGCAGTCAGCATAGAGTAGTGAAATGAGCACGGGGTTGAATGATAAACATTTGTTTGAACTTAAAGCAGTGACCTTAAGCTAGCATTGTTGCCCTAAACATGAAAGTGGAAAGTGGAAGTGTTAGTTGCTGAGTGGTGTTTGACTCTTTGCAACCCCATGAGCTGTAGCCCACCAGACTCCTCTGTCCATTCTCCAGGCAAGAATACTGGCATGGGTAGCCAGTCACTTCTTTAACCACTACCTGAAGAAAACCGAGATGGCTTCATCCACAGTTATTTTATGTATAAATGGTTAATAGGATCCTTCTGTATTCTCAGTATTTTAAGATTTCATAGCTGACATAAGTGTTTTCCAGTAACATTTCTGTCTGTTAGTGTTTCTTTTTTCTTTCTTATTTCTCCTGTTATACACTTAGTAGTTAGAAAATTCAGGTAGCTCATGTTTCTAGGTCCTGGTTTTTACCAGTTTAAAACTAGACCTTAATTTAAGCAAGTATTTTTACACTTACAGCTAAGGATATAAATTATACTTATTTTTATAATATATTAACTAAATATATTATAATTAAATATATTAGTTGTCTTTATATGGATAGTATATTAGTGTCCTGCAGTATTTAAAGTATAAGAAAAGCTGGATGGTGTTTTACCTGTTTGTATTTGAGTGAGAGATACATACATTTTATTGAGAAAAAACTTTCGTATAAAAATGTTTAAAGTTTACTTATAAAAATGTTTAAAGCTGATTGTTAAACCATTTTCTACCAAATGAATTATTAACTAGTCTTAACAGGCTTTAACTTTTTTCCTGTTTTCAGTCGTGTCTGACTCTTTGCGACCTCATGGACTGTAGCCTATCAGGCTCCTCTATCCATGGGTTTTTCCAAGCAAGAGTGCTGGGGTGGACTGCCGTTTCCTTCTCTAGGGGATCTTCCCGACCCAGGAATCAAACCCAGGTCTCTCGCATTGCAGGCAGACGCTTTACCGTCTGAGCCACCAGGGAAGCCTAATAATATATTGGTTTCCCTGGAATGGCTAGTCTTTTCATTTTATATATCCTAACCCCCTCACCATTAGATAACAAAGATTTTGAGGATTATTCTGTCATCTCCCTTTATCACATTATTTCCTCTTATGTGGACATGTATTTATATGTTTAACTTATTTGTGTTTCTGTATTTTGAAACATGGCATTCTCTCTTCCTAAACAGCCTGTGCTTCAATATGTATCACAAAAGTTATATTTTACTTAACTCATAACTATGTTTTCTAGGTAGTTAATAGATTTCAGTATAATTATAGATCTTTTTTGCTTGTAGACTAGGATTTATTACCTGTATTTTGTGAATTATTTTTAGTCTTAGTCTTGAAGCTGTTTTGTAAGTTAGGGCATATGTTTCATATTTGGTTTTGTAAGCAACTTGATGTATTTGTGAGATGACTTTGTGGAACTACTGTTCAATTTATGAGACCTGTTTTACACTTAAATCTCTTTATTTCATATCTGTTAAGAGAAGTTTACTAGTGTTTTTTTCTAATATGTATCACTAATTTCACATTCATCTTAGTATCACTCATCAAATATTTAATTGGTAGGGAAGCAAAAGTTACAACTTAGGCCAAATCAAATCGTTGTTTCTGTTAGCGATAGCTGTACTTCACCTATTGAAATATGTAATATTAGGTCATTACTTATGTTAAACTGAAATAGACGTCAGACTAAAAGAATGCTGTAACTGGGATACTAAAGGTTAAAAAAATATAACTTTTACTTTAAATTTTCATCATATGTCCATGTATTTTTCTCTAAAATTCTGGCTTTAACATTTGAGGATCAATAGCAGGGTTATTGTGTATTCACTTTTGGTAAAAAATTGGCAGAATTTAAGAGTTATATCTTCATTTTCACTCTTGTACATGTTTTCCATCTATTTTTTTTAACTGTTAAGTAATAGTCCATGGAGCAGTTTACTGTGGCTTTTCCAGATTAACCACCTTTGCTCCATTTATATTTTCTTCATTACTATCAACTTTATTTTTATAAGGTTTTTAAAACTTCTTCTATATCCTACATTGTCACCGTTAGCATGAAGATTTTTGAGGGTTGGTTTTCTTTTTATAAAAATGTAAACATCTCAGTAATCTTTGCCTAATAATTTGAAATTTTAAAACAATCTTATATTATTTGTCCACTGTTAGCCAGTTTTTAATAAACTTCACCGCTGAGTGTGTATCATTTATTTAAAATTAGAACTGTTTCAGCAATGTTTGTGTCATGCTTTGAAGTGTAAACTGATGCTAAGTGAGGTGAAGTCGCTCAGTCGTGTCCGACTCTTTGCGACCCCATGGACTGTAGCCTACCAAGCTCCTCTGTCCATGAGATTTTACAGGCAATAGTACTGGAGTGGATTGCAATTTCCTTCTCCAGGGGATCTTCCCAACCCAGGGATCGAACCTGTGTCTCCCGCATTGGAGACAGACGCTTTACCGTCTGAACCAAAACAATTCTTATTATTGTTAATGATTAACCTTTTGTCATTGTGACTGTCTTAATATTTGGCAGTATAAACTTCATGAATTTGGCTTCAAAAATTTGAACTTTTGAACATGATGAATTAATCCCAGAATTTTGCTTGTATATACAATATCTGCATACTGATAGGATGTCTTCTAATTTCTATGAATTATTATAAAATTAAAATTCTATTTTCTTCTACAAAAGGAGATAGAATTATATGATATACAGAATTCTATATATGTCATGTCAGTGTATGTGTATATAATATATATTAGTATATTCTATTATATAGAATTCTATATAGTATACATATAAGAGTTCTATAATATATAGAACTCTATATATAATGTCAGGGTGTCTCTATATGTATAGAATTCTGTATATGTGTCTATATAGGTGTGCTGCTTCTGCTGCTGCTGCTGCTTAGTCGCTTCAGTCGTGTCCGACTCTGTGCGACCCCATAGACAGAAGCCCACCAGGCTCCCCTGTTCCTGGGATTCTCCAGGCAAGAAAACTGGAGTGGGTTGCCATTTCCTTCTCCAAGGCATAAAAGTGAAAAGTGAAAAGGAAGTTGCTTAGTCGTGTCCGACTCTTAGCGACCCCATGGACTACAGCCTACCAGGCTCCTCCATCCATGGGATTTTCCATGCAAGAGTACTGGAGTGGGGTGCCATTGCCTTCTCCATATACGTCTATATATAAAGAATTCTATAGAATTCTCTCTATATATAATATATACACACTGACATTATATCTCAGTATCTATATGATTAATGTTGATGTTTCCTAATTGTTGATCTTTTTCCTTTAATATTGTCTTTCCTAATTTACATGTTCTTCTTTACATGTAAGTTTGTACATCATTAAATAGACCATAGAAATATCCAATACATGAAAGAAACATATAAAGAAGAAATTCAGTAATTGTCTTTACTTTGGAACTCAGGTATAGTACTCAGTTATCTCTTGGTTAAGGTTGTTATTAGTCTGTCTCTTAGTGTTCCTGTCTTATGGCATAATATTCTGCAGTATTTAAAGCTTTCTTTAAAACTTTCCAACCTGAAATATGATTAAATATTGTATTTTCTGCTTTTGTGAAGAAATGAAATTTTCTTTTCCAATCAGAGTGAGGAATTAATCTATTAACATTTCTGCTGCTTAATTGTTTTTCTAATATGTGGTGTCCTGTACAATAAACTTACTCATTCTACAGTATAATGTACCACTTTCATTTTTTCACTTAGGATTTTCTGCCGTTTCTTGGCAAAAATGGCAACTGGTGATGCTGTTCTTAAGAGATTGGAGCAGAAGGGTGCAGAAGCAGATCAAATTATTGAATATCTTAAGCAGCAAGTTGCCCTTCTTAAGGAGAAAGCAAGTAAGAAAATTTGAAAATTTAAGTTTTCTAGGGAGATACTTAAAATGAATTCATATAGTGATGGCAAAAAAAAAAGTGTTTACCACAGACAATATTACTTCACAGTCCTGATGATGACTTCTGTATTCCTTTAATGTTGCAATTATGAGTGAAGAAATATTCTGGGATTAAGATTAGTTAGAATTGGTATATGGTGAACACGTAATATTTAGATAAAACAATGGTTAATTCAAGACTAATAAAGAAAATATTTAAAATAAGTTGGTATAGAGTTAGAGACTAAAAATGAAGAAAGCTGAGTAAAATCAAATAGAAAAATATCTCCTTTAACTTCATATAAAAGAAAATCTTTACTTTCACATTGCTCTCTTTTTGGGTATTTTCTGAAATGATTTGTACAGTTTTTTCCAGTGCTTATGTTTTACCTCAAAATTGCTATGATGTATTCACAAAAATATCAAATCTAAATTTCTGCTTCTAGAATTTAGGTTATTTTTGTATATTTTATTTCTCAATAGCCAGTGGTAATGCTATGAAAATTCCAAAGTCTTTTACCATCACTTATTTAAATAAATGCTTTTCTCTGCTACATAAAACTGAATGACTTACAGAATCCTACGTTTACTATCTAAAAAATTTTCCCTTTATCAAATTTTTCTTCTTTTTAAATACTGTTTTAATTATTTTTATAATGTTTTATAAATATTCTTACTGTTTTTCTTAAAATTTAAAAAGGATTTTTCTTACTATTAAAAAAATTTTTTTAATGTTTCTTTCCATTAGAAAGATGAGGAGATTATAAAGATGTATGTAATATAGAAGAAAATTAAAAAGGAAGTAATTTATGGAGAGTAGTAGTAATAAATATGTATATGTAAGTAAATACATGGGCAAGACTATACTGCTTGACGCAAGAGTATCACATGCTATGTGATTTGCATACATGGAATCAGCAAAAATCCAGCAGGCATAGTACAGAGTGATATAATAGTGTGCCTTTGTGTTGGCAACCCAGATAGCAAAATCAGCTTTGAGTCATGTTTTTGATTTACTCAAAATGATGAATGATATTTCTTTAGGTAGAACTCTTGAACAAAACAAAGTACAGTTCACGCTTGATTTGCATGGTGCTTGATTCCTAGAAAATTCAGAGTATAATGAAAATGTTTAAAAATGTTTAAATGTAAAAAATAACTAGAATCTAGGCTCCAGTAATAAATAGGATTTCACCTGTGCATCCGTACAATGTCACTGCAAAATCCTGCAGGATATGAGACAGTTCTTCATTTCACAGGAATATCTAACTTATTGCAGAACATCTGAAATCCCTGACCTCTGCCCTCCAAATGCCACTACTGACTCCTGTTATTCATGACAGCCAAAAATTCCCTTACAGATTTTCAAAGTCCCACCTAGAGAGTGGTACCAACCCCACTGAGAATCCTTGTCTTTGATATTTTGTATACCCTATTGCTCACCTTTAACACACTATGTTGAGCAAATCATTTCGTTTAATGTTTGACGAGCTCTATTTTTGAGACATTAGAAATGAAAGAGTTTTTCATTTCCCTTTACAAGATACTGATTAAAAAGGAAGAAATGACAACAGTTTTTTATTGTTTGATATCATTATTAGATCTTAGAGTTTGAAAAAAAGTTTAATGTATCTGATATTTGTCTCTCAGTTAACCTGTTAATAACACTGAACGAGGTTCTTACACTGTCATAGCATTTTTATAAAAGCTAGGAAAATGATTGATAAACAAAACCTCTTCTGTTTTTACTTCGCAGATTTTCTCCCTTTCTCTTTTAAATATCATGCTGTTTAATAAATATTAAATTGATGCAGAGGAACTGGTGAAACATTTGGTTCTAGCTTTGTTAATACTGGCTATGTTTTTATCAAGTAGTGTTCATAAGAAACCTTGTAGAAAACACAGCTATATTTTAACTGGTGGTTCTTGATCCCAGTTTTGCAGGCAACTTTGAGAGAAGAGAAGAAACTTCGAGTTGAAAATGCTAAATTGAAGAAAGAAATCGAAGGATTGAAACAAGAGCTAATTAAGGCCGAAATTCAAAATGGAGGTGATTGATAGGTTGATTCATAACAATAATTATTACATTCTTTATTAAGTTGGGTTTTACGCTTGATTACTCGTCTCATCCTCAGAACTGCCCTTCTCGTGCATTTATCCTCTTACATTGAAGAGAAAATACAGAGTTAGAAAAGGCAGATAGATGATCTTGCCTAAGATTATGCAAAGTGCCAAAATTGGAGTTTAGAGAGCTGCACTCTTAATCTCTGCTGTGATCATCACTGATCCCCTATTAAACTCGATCATCACTATTCTCTGTTGAGTAGAGTTGAAAATAAGCCATGATAGTATTTAGTTAACATTTATTAAGTTTTGCTGTATGCCAGGCACTACCAAGTGGTTCATATATGTTATGTATTTTATCCTTAAAATCTTATGTACACAGATATTCTTGTTTTATACATTGACGCTTAGAGATGTAATTTGCCTGAAATCAAATATCCAAATCAGCAGATATTTATAATTTCACCTGGTATGTTGTAAATGAAATGAAAGTTTTTATTGAATTATTTTAAAAGTGCCTCAGTTCAGTTCAGTTCAGTCGCTCAGTTGTGTTTGACTCTTTGCGACCCCATGAATCGCAGCATACCAGGCCTCCCTGTCCATCACCAACTCCCGGAGGTCACTCAGACGCACGTCCATCGAGTCCGTGATGCCATCCAGCCATCTCATCCTCTGTCGTCCCCTTCTCCTCCTGCCCCCAATCCCTCCCAGCATCAGAGTCTTTTTCAATGAGTCAGCTCTTCGCATGAGGTGGCCAAAGTATTGGAGTTTCAGCTTTAGCATCAGCCCTTCCAATTAATACCGAGGACTGATCTCCTTTCGGATGGACTGGTTGGATCTCCTTGCAGTCCAAGGGACTCTCAAGAGTCTTCTCCAACACCACAGTTCAAAAGCATCAATTCTTTGGCGCTCAGCTTTCTTCACAGTCCAACTCTCACATCCATACTTGATCACTGGAGAAACCATAACCTTGACCTTTGTTGGCAAAGTAGTATCTCTGCTTTTGAATAGGCTATCTAGGTTGGTCATTACTATCCTTCCAAGGAGTAAGTGTCTTTTAATTTCATGGCTGCAGTCACCATCTGCTGTGATTTTGGAGGCCCCTAAAAAGTCTGACACTGTTTCCACTGTTTCCCCATCTATATCCCATGAAGTGATGGGACCAGATGCCATGATCTTTGTTTTCTGAACGTTGAGCTTTAAGCCAACCTTTTCACTCTCCTCTTTCACTTTCATCAAGAGACTTTTTAGTTCCTCTTCACTTTCTGCCATAAGGGTGGTGTCATCTGCATATCTGAGGTTATTGGTATTTCTCCCGTCAGTCTTGATTCCAGCTTTTGCTTCTTCCAAGCCCAGCGTTTCTCGTGGTGTACTCTGCATAGAAGTTAAATAAGCTGGGTGACAATATACAGCCTTTTCCTATTTGGAACCAGTCTGTTGTTCCATGTCCAGTTCTAACTGTTGCTTCCTGACCTGCATATAGGTTTCTCAAGAGGTAGGTCAGGTGGTCTGCTATTCCCATCTCTTTCAGAATTTTCCANGTCTTTCTGTACTACATTTACAAGCATTACTCATTTGTTAGTGAAACATTTCTAAAGTCTCTTTATGATGACTAACAAAGTTCTTGGTAAAGAATTTCATATTTACAATCACCTGTGTAATGTAGATCCCTGAAAAAGGTATTTCAAACGCCAAAAGTTTTAAAATTCATGAATATAGCTACTGTCTCTTATACACATCTAGATGTGTATAAGAGACAGATCCAGCAGATGTTGGCAACTTGATCTCTGGTTCCTCTGCCTTTTCTAAAACCAGCTTGAACATCTGGATGTTCACGGTTCACGTGTTGCTGAAGCCTGGCTTGGAGAATGTTGAGCATTACTAGTGTGTGAGCTCAGTGCAATTGTGCAGTAGTTTGAGCATTCTTTGGCATTGCCTTTCTTTGGCAATGGAATGAAAACTGACCTTTTCCAGTCCTATTCGGCCATAAAAAAGCATGAAATTTTTCCATTTGCAGCAACATGGGTAGACTCAGGCAGGGTATCATGCCAAGTGAAATAAGTCAGACAGAAAAAGTCAAATACATATAGATGGAATCTAAAATTACAACAAACCAGTGAATTAAAAAAAAAAAAAAAGCTGACTCATAGATGTAGGGAACAAAACAGTGGTTTCCACTGGAGAGAGGGAAAAGGGGTGCAATATTGGAGTTGGGGATTAAGAGGTACAAATAATTGTGTATTAGATAAGCTACAAGGATATATTATCCATCATGGGGAATATAGGCAACATATTATAATAAGTATAAATACAGTATAACATTTAAAATTGTTAATCATTATATTGAATATCTGTAATATATTGTATATCAACTGTATTTGTTTCAAAATAGTTTATGAGGGGTGCAATATTGGAGTTGGGGATTAAGAGGTACAAATAATTGTGTATTAGATAAGCTACAAGGATATATTATCCATCATGGGGAATATAGGCAACATATTATAATAAGTATAAATACAGTATAACATTTAAAATTGTTAATCATTATATTGAATATCTGTAATATATTGTATATCAACTGTATTTGTTTCAAAATAGTTTATGATTCACAGTTTCATACTTTCCTGTTTAACATAAATGATATTATTTCATTTTCTTTGTCAGTAAAACAAATACCATTTCCATCTGGTACTCCACTAAAAACGGATTCTACAGTTTCTGAAAATGAGATACAGTCTATACCAATAACAACCATATCTTCTGGTGCTAAAGAGCAAGTAAAAGGAGGAGGAGAAGAAGAAAAGAAGATGAAAGAGAAAGCTGAAAAGAAAGGTATTTTTTAACAGTTAAATTTGTTTGGCACTTGATTAGTTTACCAAATGTCAACATTTTTTATAATGGTGTCNTTCTGAAAATGAGATACAGTCTATACCAATAACAACCATATCTTCTGGTGCTAAAGAGCAAGTAAAAGGAGGAGGAGAAGAAGAAAAGAAGATGAAAGAGAAAGCTGAAAAGAAAGGTATTTTTTAACAGTTAAATTTGTTTGGCACTTGATTAGTTTACCAAATGTCAACATTTTTTATAATGGTGTCAAGAAGAAAGTTCAAACTTTTATGAATTAGAATAAAGCTTAGGAACAGTAGGATAATGGAACATTAAAGGCGGGCCCTCAAGGGTTGTAAAGGTTGACCAAATTGACAGAGTAAGAGCCCGACTTGAGGTAGAGGGACTAGCATAACTAAAACCGGAAAGTAGAGAGCCACATGCAGTTTGTATGACTGAATTTGAATGTGTTTGTAGGGAACAGTTTCAGAGAAATCACAGGTAGAAAGTTAGCTTAGAAGCAGTCATGAAGATAAGAAAACAATATTCCAGTCGAAGTAGAATGTCTGAATTAGCATTGGGGTGTTAAAGTTGTAGGAATCCATAAGAACTGAAGTAGAAAGTATATCACTGTCCACTTAGATAACTAGAGTAGAAATCTTGCAGTCAACCTTAACTTGTCATTGTCCCTCAATTTTTGTATCTAATTGACTACCAAAACCTGTATAGTCATATCTCAGGGATATTGCAGATTGATTTCCAGACCATCAAAATAAAGCAGATAGCACAAGAAAGCAAGTCACAAGACTTTTTTTGATTTCCCAGTATATATGAAAGTTGTGCTTACACTGTACTGTGGTCTATTAAGTGGTCAATAGCAGTATACCTAAAAAAAAACAACTGTACAACCTTAATTCAGAATACTGTATTGCTAAAACATGCTGACCATCACCTGAACCTTTAGCAAGTCATAATCTTTTTGATGGAGGAGAGTCTTTTTTCAGTGTTGATGGCTGCTGACTGATCAAGCTTATGGTTGCTTATGGTTGACTGGCTGTGGCAGTTTTTTAAAATAAGACAACAATGAAATTTGCTGTATTGGTTGAATCTTCCTCACAAACTGATTATCTGTAGCACATAATTCTGTTTGATAGCATTTTACCCACAGTAGAACTTTTTCCCAAATTTGAGTCAGTCTTATGTAATGTCCTAAATCTTTTGTTACATTTCAGCAATCTTCACAACCTCTTCACTAGGAGTTGATCCTATGTCAAGAAACAACCTTCTCTGCGCCTTCATTAGAAGCAGTTCCTTATTCACTAATATTTTATCATGAGATTGCAGCAATTTAGTCACATCTTTAGGCTCCACTTGTAATTCTAGATCTCTTGCAAAATCTGCAGTTTCTTCCTACACTGAAATCTAGAACTCCTCAAAGTTATACATGAGGGTGGGAATCGACTTCTTCCCAACTCCTGTTAATGTTGATATTTGACCTCTTTCCATGAATCCATAATGACATCTCAAATGGTGAATCATCTCCAGAAGGTTTTCAGTTTACTTTGCATAATTCTGTCGGAGAAATTACTATATGTGGCAGCTATAGCTTTAAAAAGTGTATTTCTTAAGACTAAGACTTGAAAGTTAAATTTATTGATCCATGGGCTGTAGAATAGATGTTGTATTAACAGACATGAAAACAAGCTTAATCTCACTGCTCATCTTTATTAAAGCTCTTGGGTGACCAGGTGGATTGCCAGTGAGCAGTAACATTTTGAAAGAAGTCATTCTTGTGAGTACATCTTGTGATGTACTGCCATGTGTTTACAGGCTTTGTTGTTCGATTTATAGAGCACAAGCAGAATAGATTTAGTGTCATTCTTAGGGGCCAAAGCATTTTCAGAATGGTAAATGAGCCTTGGTTTCAGCTTAAGGTCACCAGCTGCATTACCCTAACAAGAGAGTCAGCCTGTCCTTTGAAGCCAGGCATTGACTTCTCCTCTCTAACTATGGAAGTCCTAGGTGGTGTCTTCTTATGATAGAAGGCTTACAGTTTTTATCTACATTGAAAATCTGTTGTAGCCACTTCATTAATTATCTTAACTAGACCTTCTGAATTGCAGCTTTTACATCACTTGGTGCTTCACTTTGAATTTTTATGTTATGAAGACAACTTCTATCCTTCAATCTCATGAACCAAGCGCTGCTAGCTTTAATCTTTTGTTTTTGCAGATTCTTATCTCCCTCAGCCTTCACACAATTGAAGAGAGTTAAGGCTTGTCTCTGGGTTAGGCTTTGGTTTAAAGGAATATGTCTGGTTTCCTCTTCTCTCCAGGCCATTAAAGCTTTCTCCATGTTATCAACATGACTGTTTTGCTTTCTTATCATTCGTGTCTCTTCTAGAGTAGCACTTTTAATTTTCTTCAACAACTTTTTTCTTGGCATTCACAACTTGGCTTTTTGGCACAAAAGATCCAGCTTTTGGCCTGTGTTGGGTTTCAACATGCCTGCCTCACTAAGCTTAATCATGCCTAGCTTTTAAATGTGAAGAGTATGTGACTTTTCCTTTCACTTGATCACTTATTAAAGGCCATTGTAGGGTTCTTTTTTTTTTTTTTTTTTTAATGACAAAGAGTTTTAAAGTTTTGTTGTTGCTTTTATACTTCAGAGTCTTGTATTGATGCCCTGGTCATATCTTTATGTAACAAAAACATATACACTTAAACTCGTCTTTTGTATTATTGGACCATAATGTTCTAAGAGAGTTCTGTCCAATAGATATATAACATGAAGTGTATATATATAGTTTAACGTTTTTGAGCAATCTTATTAATATAAAAAGCAAGCGAAATTAATTTTAATAATACATTGTAACCTAATACATTGAAAATATTATTTGAACATGTAACCAAGATAGAAATTATAAATGAGATAGCTGCATTCTCTTTCTTCATTGTAGGGTTCTTAATTGGCTTAATTTTGGCCAGAGGGAAGGGAGAGAGACAGATGGGTTGGTTGATGGTCGAACAGTCAGAACACACACAGTTATCAAGTTTAGCATTTTATATGGGCATGGTTTGTGGTACCCCGAAGCATTTACAATAGTGACATCAAAGATCTCAGACCACAGATCCCATGACAAATATAATAATTAAAAAATTTGAAATATTTTGAGGATTACCAGAATTTGACACCAAGACACAAAGTGACAAATGCTGTTGAAAGAACGATGCCAAGAAAGTTGCTTGATGCAGAGTTGCCACAAACCTTCCATTTGTAAATAATGCAGTTGTCTGCAAAGCACAGTAAAGGGAAGCACAATAAAATCAGCTTTGACTGTAATTCCTACCACCAAAACCTATCTGGAGCCCAGTTCTATGCTGCATTTTGTTAGGTGCTACCAGGTAATTCAGGCTTCCCAGTAGCTCAGTGGTAAAGAATTCACCTGCCAATATAGGAGACAGAGGAGATGCAGGTTTGATCCCTGGGTTGGGAAGATCCCTAGAGGAGGAAATGGCACCCCACTCTAGTATTCTTGCCTGGAAAATGCCGTGGACAGAGGACCCTGGTGGGTTGCAGTCTATCAGGTCACTAAGAGTCTGGCACACCTGAAGCGCCTTAGTACCTTGTGACACCAGGCAGTCCAGGTTCTCGTGATCTCATCTGAATTAATGTTAAAGCCTCGTGTTTTCTAGTTTGTCCTTACCTGGCCGCTAAAGCTATATTTGTATCATAAATCTGACTCCTTATTTTAACTTTCCTTTATTCCTTTCTGGACTTCATTTTCCCAAATGTCAAAAAATACGTTTTCATCATTGATTACACATGCCTCTCATGGTACTTAAACTCTTTAAATTTTTTTGGAAAATATAAAAGGGCTGAGGGATTCGTAAACTAATCTAAGCCATTTTAGCACCTAACTCTTGTCCATTCCTTTTGATAAGCATGAATAGCTTCTAGGTGTTGTGCATCTTCTTCTGCATCACTTCACCACTAGGTGGTATGGTTACAAAGAAAGCAAGTCAGACTGATTCTTTCTTTTTGTGAATTTTATTAAGTAGGCACAAAACATTCATGCAACCTGTTTTTATAAGTTTGGTAGAAAGTCATCCTCAAAAAGAATGCAGTGTTGTGGCCATAAGGTCAGTCAATGTTGTGGTTAAATGAGACAACAAAGTCTTGCTTTTGAGGAGGAAGCATCCAAGACCAAATGGAGATGTAGGTCTTGAATACCTGTGTTCAGTAGAACTTTCTGTTCTGTATAGCTGGGTTATCGGACACAGTACACATAGCCATGTGTGGCTGCTAAATGTTTAAAAACGTGTCTAGTATGACTAAAGAACTGTATTTTAAATTATTTTAAATTTAAATGTTAAAAATTGTATGGAGTCAGCAACTGCTGTCTTGGACAGTGCTAGAATAGAGGGCTGTTTCATCAGTGTTGATTGCCAAGATTGCCAGATTCCAAAATTCTGCTCTCGCAAGGGCTGTGGCACCCGTACAGTCTTTCTGTACTACATTTACAAGCATTACTCATTTGTTAGTGAAACATTTCTAAAGTCTCTTTATGATGACTAACAAAGTTCTTGGTAAAGAATTTCATATTTACAATCACCTGTGTAATGTAGATCCCTGAAAAAGGTATTTCAAACGCCAAAAGTTTTAAAATTCATGAATATAGCTATATCATATTGTTACAGTAGTATGTATGTTATTGTTCAGTTACCTACATGTGTCCAACTCTCTGTGACCCCATGGACTGTAGCTTGGCAGGCTCTTCTTGCCTTTGGGGTTCTCCAGTAAAGAATACTGGAGTGGGTTGCCATATGTAGTGTATCAAATACATAGTTTATCAGTCAAAGATAACTATTAAGATTTTTATAGTAATTATATATATATTTCTTTATCATTAGGGTTCTTAACTATTTTTAAAAAATCTTTGCTGATATGTTACATGAAAAGTGGTATTTTAAAAAAATTTGCTAATGAGACTAAAAATTTGACATTTCTTTTGAACTAGCTCTACTTTCTCTTTTATAAGCAATCTTTGTGAAAATTGTGAATGTTTTTTATGCAAAATCATCTGTTCCCACTCCAGACAGAATTACTCTTCCCTGTGCTTCTGTATTTCTTTTTATTTGTAATGTTTATCACATGTTCATTATGTATATCTGTCTTTTTTTTCTTAAATATTATTGATGGCCACGCTGGGTCTTCAGTGCAGACTTTTCTCCATTGTGGCAAGTGGGCACTGCTCTCCAGTTTCGGTGCACTGGTGTCCCATTGAAGTGACTTCTCTTGTTGCAGAGCACAGGCCTTAGGACACTCAAGACTTCAGTAGTTGCAGCTTGTAAGCTCAGTGGTTGCGGCTCGAGGGCGCAGGCTCAGTAGTAGGGCACAGGCTCAATAGTTGTGGCATACAGGCTTAGTTGCTTCACCACAAGTAGAATCTTCCTGGATCACGGGGATCGAACCCACGTCTCCTGCATTGGCAGGTGGATCCTTCCACTGAGCCACCAGGGAAGTCCACATCTGTCTGTCTTACAAGAGATTTTTGGTGCCTGGCTAGTGTAGGCCACTCATCGTACTTTTTTCAGCGCCTTCAGTTCAGTTCAGTTCAGTTCAGTCGCTCAGTCGTGTTCGACTCTTTGCGACCCCATGAATCGCAGCACAGCAGGCCTCCCTGTTCATCACCATCTCCCGGAGGTCACTCAGACTCACGTCCATCGAGTCAGTGATGCCATCCAGCCATCTCATCCTCGGTCGTCCCCTTATCCTCCTGCCCCCAATCCCTCCCAGCATCAGAGTCCTTTCCAATGAGNTCTTTGCGACCCCATGAATCGCAGCACATCAGGCCTCCCTGTCCATCACCAACTCCTGGAGTTCACTCAGATTCACGTCCATTGAGTCAGTGATGCCATCCAGCCATCTCATCCTCTGTCGTCCCTTTCTCCTCCTGCCCCCAATCCCTCCCAGCATCAGAGTCTTTTCCAATGAGTCAACTCTTCGCATGAGGTGGCCAAAGAGAAACACAGGGGCTACTCAAAACACCTTGGCCAGATATTATTTTTTTTGGAGGGGTGGAAGAGGATTTTTTTGGAGGGGGCGGGACGAAGGAGAAACAGATTAAATGAGCATGTGTCAGCCTCATGTAGAGTGCTTGTTGAAGACAGAGATGACCTCCCCTCGAGTTTCTGATTGGATGATGAATGTGGGTGAGGTGGTAGGATTTGCATTTCTAACAGCTTCTCCCAGGATGCTGATGTCACTGCTCAGGGACCACACTTAGAGCGTCACTGATTAGGGATTGGAAAAAAAAGTCTTTCAGATAAAACCTGGATTTAGGGAACATCTTTCTTGCCCTGGGGCTTTTTTTGTTAGGTGTTCCCCTGAAGTGCAGGCCAGTTATTTATTTATTTTTCCTTTCTTTTCCTGGCCAAGTTAGGTGTGTGCTCTTTGCTTGAGGGCTGGAGAGTAGATGTTGGCTGCTCTCCAAAGAGGGGNTTCAGACACGACTGACCGACTTTCACCCCTTTGCAGTCACTCCTCTTTGGACCTCTCTTCACACATAACGTGAGAAAGCATAAAGCTATAAATCTGGATGACTGAAACAGAGCATTTGGAGATGTTATTCTTCTCAGTTTCAATTCTGTGCATGAATCTAAACACAAACTGTATACGTCAGAGAACTTTGAAGATGATCACATTAGCCAAAATGAATTAGCTGGGAGAAAAGTAGACTCTAAGGGTGAATATTCTTCACTCGTTCATTCACTCACTTGCTCATAAATATTTTTGAGTATTTCAAAAGCACCAAACACTGTTACAGGTGCTGAGGATATAGGTGAACAGTCTCATTCTTCATAGAATTTATTTTCTAGAGGTGAAGATACATCCTAATCAAATATACTAAATGGAGTGTGTCTGTTTGTTTTCTGTGTCTAAGTCGGTTTCTCTTTTGTAAATAAGACCAACTGTATTATCTTTTAGACTCCACACATAAGGATATGATATTTTTCTTTGTCTGATTTACTTCACTAAGTATGATAATCTCTAAGTTCATCCACGTTGCTGCAAATGGCATCATCTCATTCTTTTTATGGCCAAGTAATACATCATTGTATATATGCATATTCTTTTTACTATATATATTTATTTGTCTGTGTTGTATCTTCGTTGAGCATGCTTGATCTTTGTTGGGATATATGGGATTCAGTTCCCTGACCAGGGATTGAACCTAGGCCCCCTGCATTGGGAGTGTGGAGTCTTAGCCACTGGACCACCAGGGAAATCCCTGTATCACATATTCTTCATCTATTCATCTGTTGATTCCATGTCTTGGCTTCCATACCTTGGTTATTATAAATAGTGCTGCTATGAACATTGGGATGCATGTATCTTTTTGAATTAGAGTTTTCTCTAATGCCTAGGAATAGGTTTGCTGGATCATATGGTAGTTCTATTTTTGGTTTATTAAGGAAACTTCATACTGTTTTCCATAGTGGCTGTTCCAATTTATGAAAGGAGAAAGAGAGTGTGGTAGAGATAAAGTAGGAGTTTGTGATTAGCAGATACAAATTGCTATATACAAAACAGATAAACAACAGTTATTTTATACATATACATATATATACATACATCCTTTTCATATTCTTTTCTATTATGGTTTATTAAAAATTATTGAATATAGTTCCCTGTCCTTCATATGTATATATATCTGAACACTGTGCTATATACCAGAAGCCAACACAATGCTGTAAAGCAATTTTACTCCAAAAAAAAAAATGGCGTGTGTTAGAAGATGTTAAGTGCTTAGCAGGAAACTAGGGCAGAGGGAAAGACAGGATGTGCTTGAGTTTGCCATTCGCCCTTTGACATAAAGTGCCACAGATAAGATGGCATTTGAAGAGGTACCTAAAGGAGGTGAGAGAGTAAGTCTGGCTATTTCCTACTAAAGAATAGCAAGTGCAAAGCCCCTAAGGTGAGTGTGTTTTGTCGTGTTTTAGGAGCATTTGTTACTGGAACACAGTGAGAAAAGGGAAGAACAGTAAAGATGAGATCAGCGGGGAGGAAAAATACCAAGAGAAGCTGGAAGCTGCTGTTGATTTGAAGATGAATTGTCCCCATCTTCTTATGCATGGGTCTTTGCTAGTAAAATTGAGGAGAGGGAGTAGACTGGTTCAGTCCAGTTGTAATAGCTGTTTGGACTAGGGTGGGATCAGAACCTGAGACTCACTGTCAGAAACATGTGCTGTTCCTTGGAGAGTAAAGTGGCATTTCTTTCATTTTCAGCAAAGTCTGACTTACCTAACATCAGGGCCCTCTGTCTTTTCTTGCCCTCTATCATGAGGCCCTGAGGTACTCCCGTGCTCCCTAATGCCAGTGTGCTGAATGTGGCAAGACAAGCTCTCAGCACCTGATCTGACTTCCTTTGTGTGTGTTTTCTGGTACCATAGAGACTAGAAATCTAAAACTGTATGTTCCAGATTCCTGTGGAGCTAAGAGTTCGGACACAAATCATTCCCATTGATTAGATACATTTGCATCAGTTAAGAAGGTGGAAGCAAGGTTTTCTTCTTTTTCCTCACTGTCTTTTTTCTGCAGCACATTACAGGGTCCATCCGCTAGTCTCAGAGGAGTTGCAAGGCAATTGCAAAGGCGGCAGCAGCAATGGCTTTCGGGGCCCCCTTGTGACTTTCATTGGCCCTAGGCAAGCCAATGAACCCCTTCCTTCATTAAAAAATTATACTCTATGACTGCATTGGGATAAAGATTAATGTTATCATTAAATACTTGAACATTAATTTAGCCTAAAATTTCATTTTTAATCTAATTTGAAAAGAAATTAAGTTTTATGGGGAATGGGAGGGAAGTTCAAGAGGGAGGGGATATATGTACGCTTATGGCTGATTCACTTTGTGGTACAGCAGAAACTAACACAATATTGTAAAGCAACTAGAATCCAATAAAGTAAAAAAATTAAACAAGCAAAAAATAAATTTGTTTGTAAGAAGTTTTACGGGCCCCTAAATGTATTGCTGGCATTGTACCTACCACCTCCATGGTGTTAGGTTCCCAGGAATTCAGCTAACGCCGTGTGTTTGTGAGATCAACCTTTCCTGTCTGCCTGTGGCAGCTCTGAGTACCCATCTTCCTGTTCGTGGCCAGGAAGTAGCTCCCAGAAGGCCCACTGGCTGTGCTGTTCTAGGAATTTTTTCCAGAAAGCCAGCTTTTCCTAGAGTTTTGTAAGCACCCAATTCCCTGTGTTAAATCCAAACTCGATTAAAATTACCAAAATGGTCTTCTTTCTGCACTCATACTCAATTGATGGGGATTTACACCTTTATCCCCACAAATCCCTCAAATTTGTTCCTTATTCTCAAATTCCCCATTGGGTCAGTCTCGCCCCTCTCGCCCATTTTCTGTTCTCCCTCACTCTATTACCATTTTGGCTTTCGCTATAATCTTTGGAATCCCCACTCTATCGTGGGAAAGTCCCAGGGTCCTTGTATTAGTCAGATTTCTCCAGAAAAACAGAACCAATAGGGTGTGTGTATCTAGATGTAGACGTGTAGATAAAAAGTTGTGTATTTATATCTACATCTCTACATCCCTCTGCTCTGCTTAATGGCTCAGTCATGTCCAACTCTTTGTGACCCTATAGACTGTAACCTTACAGGCATCTCTATCCATTGGGATTCTCCAGGCAAGGATACTGGAGTAGGTTGCCATGCCCTCCTCCAGGGGATCTTACCAACCCGGGGATCAAACCCAGGTCTCCTGCATTGCAGGCAGATTCTTTACCGTCTCTGGAGAAGGAAATGGCAACCCACTCCAGTATTCTTGCCTGGAGAATCCCGTGGACGGAGGAGCCTGGTGGGCTACAGTCCACGGGTCGCAAAGAGTCGGACAGGACTGAGCGACTTCACTTTCACTTTCTTTACTGTCTGAGCCATTTGGGAAGCCCATTTGTTTATGATGTAATATCAAGGAGAGGCAACAGATTATGTTTTTTTTTTTTCACTACATCCCTATCATCTATCATCTACTGAAAGAGACAGAGAGAGAAAGAGAGAAAGGAGTTAGGGAGGAGACAAAGAGATTAATTTAAGGAACTGGTTCATGCCGCTGTGGTGGCAGGCAAGTCCAAATCTGCGGGGCTGGGTCAGGAAGCAGGAGACCCAGGAGAGAGCTGAAGTTGCAGTTTAAGCCTAAAGGCAGCCTGCTGGCAGAATTCCCCCTTCTTTGGGAGAGGAAAGTGTTTTTCCCTGCGGGCCTTCAGCTGATTGGATGAGGCACGCCGCCCCCCACCCCCCCCCCGAGTTATCTGCCTGCCAATGCAGGAGACCTAAGAGACACAGGTTTGATACCTGGGTCGGGAAGATCTCCTGAAGTAGGAAATGGCAATCCTCTCCAATATTCTTGCCTGGAGAATCCCATGGACAGAGGAGCCTGTTGGGCTACAGTCCATGGGGTTGCAAAGAGCCAAACACAACTGAAGCAACACAGGCCACATGCACGCACCCATGTTATGGAGGGCAATCAATCAGCTTTACTCAAAGTGTACTGATTTAAATTTAAGTTGCATCTAGCACTTCCCTGGTGGTACAGTGGATAAGAATCCGCTTGCCAAGGCAGGGGGCATGGGTTCGATTGCTGGTCCAGGAAGATTCCACATGCCTCGGGGCTACAAAGCTCATGTACCACAACTACTGAGCCCACCCACCTAAAACCTGTGCTCCACAAAGGAAGCCATCGCAGTGAGAAGACCATGACGGCGACAAAGAGCACGTCCCGCTCGCTGAAGCTAGAAAAAGCCCTCGTCAGCAGCAAAGACCCAGAACAGCCAAAAAGAAAACAAACCTCGAAAAACCACATCTAAAAAATGCTTCCATAGAAACATATAGAATAATGTTTGATCAAATATCTGGGTGCTGTGGCCTAGCCAAGTTGACACGTAAAAATAACCATTACATTTCCATTTATATAAATCCATCTTTTTAAAGCTTTTTTTTCCTTCTCCGTTTCAAAAATATTTATTATTTATTTATTTGGCTATGCCAGGTCTTAGCTGCAGCAAGAAGGATCTAGCTCCCTGAGCAGGAATCGAACTTGGGGCCCCTGCCTTGGAAGGGCAGAGTTTTGACCATTGGACCACCAGGAAAGTCCCTTTCTTCTTCTCGCCTAAAATTGGTATTCTCCCAATAGTTCTCCTCATTGTGCCCCACCCCCTTGAGTCACAGGCAGGATGGAGCACCAGCTCTTTGCTCCTGGCGGTGTACCTGCTCACACTCTCCCTACCCTCATGGAATCTCACCTATTCAGATGAAGCCTGCACCATCTCAGCACTGTGACTCATAGGATCTGCTCTCACTTCCTGAGACTCTTTGAGCTGACTCCAGTCCCTTCCCCTCTGCCTTGTCCCTTGCCCTCGTCTTTAGCAACTTCAAATCTGAGTTAGCTCTTCAGATCCCTTGACCCCAGGCACAGTGCCTGGGCTAAGGACCTCCATCTCTGGTCCACCAGTCCGAGGAGTCACACTCAAGGCTTTCACCAGTCTGTTTCTGAGCATTGTTTTCCCGCTTGCAGCCACAGCCTGTCATGCCCTCCACCCCACTCAGTAAGCCCCTCCCCTGCTTCACACAATCTATCCTTTATTAGGTAATTCTGTTTGCCTTCACTGCTTCCTGCCTTGCCTGCTGGAACCATTGATTCTTCATGTGCCCTCATACCCTAGACTTGACATTCAAAGACCCTGTGGAAATAAACATAAAGCACTAGGAGGTGTACTAGTAACTTGGTGGTGGGGGTGGTGGTGAAGGTGGTTTCGTTGCTGAGCCATGTCAGACTCTTTGTGATCCCATGGCCTATAGCCCGCCAGTCTCCTCTGTCCATGGCATTCTCCAGGCAGGGATACTGAAGTGGGTAGTCATTTCCTACTCCAGGGGATCTTCCCCACCCAGGGCTCAAACCTGGCTCTCCTGCTTTGCAGGCAGATTCTTTCTCAGCTGAGCCACCAGAGAAGCCCACTACTAACTTGGTAGAAATGTGTAATGGGAGCCCTTCCTCCTCTTCATTTTGTTCCTATCCCTTGCCCTCTTCTCGTGTTTCCAAGTTACTCTGTGTTTTTGAAGGAAAAGGCAGCACTCTGAAGACAAGCTCACTTCCTGCCCTGTGCTCTCTAACTTTAGCTGCACCCTGACCCCATCTCTCCATTTCCCTTTAGGTCTCTTGGTAACTCCCTAGCACGCCAACAAAGAGAACTGACCTTTCTAAATTATTTCTAGCCCAAAGCCTCCATATTCTTTCTTCAACTTCTCTACCCTTGTAACCTTACAAAGTTATACACACAGTTATGCCTCGGGCTTAACAAAATTTGACTATTTTAGAGTACTTTCCCCCAGAAAGAGACTCTGAGATAAGGATCCAGGGATTTCAGGAGGCACTGGAAAGAGAGAGCAGATGTGACATAGAATCAGGAAGGGAGTCAATACAGGTGTGCTCAGCTCAGTTCAGTTCAGTCGCTCAGTCGTGTCCGACTCTGCGACCCCATGAATCGCAGCACGCCAGGCCTCCCTGTCCATCACCATCTCCCGGAGTTCACTCAGACTCACGTCCATCGAGTCCGTGATGCCATCCAGCCATCTCATCCTCGGTCGTCCCCTTCTCCTCCTGCCCCCAATCCCTCCCAGCATCAGAGTCTTTTCCAGTGAGTCAACTCTTCGCATGAGGTGGCCAAAGTACTGGAGTTTCAGCTTTAGCATCATTCCTTCCAAATAACACCCAGGACTGATCTCCTTTAGAATCGACCGGTTGGCTCTCCCTGCAGTCCAAGGGACTCTCAAGAGTTTTCTCCAACACCACAGTTCAAAAGCATCAATTCTTCGGCGCTCAGCTTTCTTCACAGTCCAACTCTCACATCCATATATGACCACCGGAAAACCATAGCCTTGACTAAACAGACTTTTGTTGGCAAAGTAATGTCTCTGCTTTTCAATATGATATCTAGGTTGATCATAACTTTTCTTCCAGGGAGTAAGCATCTTTTAATTTCATGGCTGCAATCACCATCTGCAGTGATTTTGGAGCCCAAGAAAATAAAGTCTGACACCGTTTCCACTGTTTCCCCATCTATTTCCCATGAAGTGATGGGACCGGATGCCATGTTCTTCTTTTCTGAATGTTGAGCTTTAAGCCAACTTTTTAACTCTCCTCTTTCACTTTCATCAAGAGGCTTTTTAGTTCCTCTTCACTTTCTGCCATAAGGGTGGTGTCATCTGCATATCTGAGGTAATTGAGATTTCTCCCGGCAATCTTGATTCCGGGTTGTGCTTCTTCCAGCCCAGCGTTTCTCATGATGTACTCTGCATAGAAGTTAAATAAGCAGGGTGACAATATACAGCCTTGACGTACTCCTTTTCCTCTTTGGAACCAGTCTGTTGTTCCATGTCCAGTTCTAACTGTTGCTTCCTGACCTGCATATAGGTTTCTCAAGAGGAAGTTCAGGTGGTCTGGTCCCATCTCTTTAAGAATTTTCCACAGTTTATTGTGACCCACACAGTCAAAGGCTTTGGCATAGTCAATAAAGCAGAAATAGATGTTCTTCTGGATTACTGTGGGCAATTGGGGCTCATTCTCCCTGTAGGGTGTTCTCTGGAAAGCAGTTCAGAGTACAGAGGGGTTATTTTGGAGTTGTGGGGGACACTCCTCATCTGAGACTAGTCTCCACTACTCTTCCTTCCCTTTATTTGTATTGACATAAATTTTCTAAAGCTTATTGGCCCAGAATTTCATGTTTTTATCCACAGGCTTAACACAATTTCTAGGAGCAAAGATGAGATACAATGCCAATTTCCAGAATAAGTAATGCCTGGTAATAATGTAGTAAGTGGTTGATTTTATTAAACAATTATGTATTACTCACCTAATATGTACCAGACACTGGGCCAGATGCTACTAAGAATACAATGATGGACCACAAATGTTCACTGAAACTGGGCATGAATCAATAAAAGACAAGGTCTATTTTTCAATATGAAATATACCACATTCTCAAACTTACTTTAATTATATGAAACGATCAGCTAATGATGGCCACTTAACTTTCGCAATTAAGATGAATTTAGTACTTGGTATCTTTTTTCTCAGTCTGGATCTGCCTAAGTCTATTTTCAACATTTAACAATAGTAGATAACATTGATGTGAAAAGAGCATATAGGATGACTGTGAAGATTAAATGAAACAATGACCAAATCCCAAATATTTTATATAATTTACCACACTTGCCTGTGTTCGTAAATCATGCTGCTGCTGTTGCTGCTAAGTCGCTTCAGTCGTGTCCAACTCTGTGCGATCCCATGGACGGCAGCCTACCAGGCTCCCCCATCCCTGGGATTCTCCAGGCAAGAAGACTGGATAAGTTCCTAAAAATAGACACTGAATTATTTTACTTTGTTAAAATTTTTCCAGCTTTCTTGAGATAAGTTGAGATTTTTGAGATAATTGACATATACCATGATTTATAAATTTAAGACAAACAACATGATGATTTGATATTTATATATGTATACATATATATATTTGATATACATATGTATCAGTTCAGTTCAGTCACTCAGTCGTGTCCACCTCTTTGTGACCCCATGGACTGTAGTGCTCCAGGCCTGCGTTCGTCCCCAACTCCTGGAGTTTACTCAAACTCATGTCCATTGAGTTGGTGAAGCCATCCAACCATCTCATCCTCTGCCATCCCCTTCTCCCGCCCTCAGTCTTTCCCATCATCAGGGTCTTTTCAAACGAGTCAGTCCTTCGCATCAGGTGGCCAAAGTATTGGGGTTTCAGCTTCAGCATTAGTCCTTCCAATGAATATTCAGGACTGATTTCCTTTAGGATGGACTGGTTGGATCTGCTTGCAGTCCAAGGGACTCTCAAGAGTATTCTCCAATACCACAGTTCAAAAGCATCAATTCTTCAGTGCTCAGCTTTCTTTATATGTATGTATATATATACTGCAAAATAATCACCAGAAGTTTAGTTAATATTCATCACACACATATAATTACAATTCTTTTCTTGTATGAGAACTTTCAAGATTTAGTCTCAGAAAATAAACAAATACAGTATCGTTAACTTTAATCATCATGCTGGACAACTGCGGTCCCCAAACTTACTTATAAGACAATGGTTCATTTTAATTTACCTCCATGTGTATCCAGCTTTTGTAATGCTTAGCACACAGTAGGCTTTCAATTAATATCGATGGGCTCAGTGATTAATATAGAAATTATTAGTTCAATTTTAAAGATAAACACTCAGAGAGACTGAATGATTCTCCCAGTTTCTCCAAACTAGTTGGTAGCAGAGTTGGGACAAATGAAGTCTTTTTAATTGCATTGTTAAGGGTCTGCTAAAGGGCCTCTAGAGAGCATGTGGCATAGTTCGGAGTACACAGTAAGCCTTCAGTATGCACTATTCCCTCACTTGTTCAGTCGCCAAGTCATCCGACTCTTTGCAACCCCATGGACTGCAGCACACCAGGTCTCCCTATCCCTCACCATCTCCCGGAGTTTGCCTGAGTTCAGGCCCACTGAATCAGTGATGCTATCTACCCATCTTATCCTCTCTGCTCCCCTTCTCTTCCTGTCTTCAATCTTTCCCAGCATCAGGGTCTTTTCCAATGAGTTGTCTCTTCGCATCAGGTGGCCAAAGTATTGGAGCTTCAGCATCAGTGCTCCCAATGAATATTCAGCGTTAATTTCCTTTAGGATGGACAGCTTTGATCTCCTTGCTGTCTGTGGTCGCCTCAACTCAGGCTGCACCGGCTGGCGATGTGACCTTTAGACATTGCCCAGTTCACACCGCTGAATGGTTTCAGTACTGCTGCTCCGGGCAGTATGGGGAAATGAAGACAGCAAAAGAGCCTACTTCCCTCTCGGAAAGCATGGGAAACAGAACCAAGGACGTTCTGTAAGTCATGCGGGAAAGTTTGTTCAGGGTTCCAACTTGGCACATTCTAGAGCTCTCAAGCCTTTTTTTTAATTTCAGAAAAATTCTCTTTATTTAAAAAATGCTTACTAGAGTGTAATGGCTTGACAATGCTGTGTTAGTTTCTGCCGCACAGCACACTGAGTCAGTTACATGTTTACATATATCCCCTCTTTTGGGATTTCCTTCCCATTTAGCTCCCCACAGAGCACTGAGAAGAGTTTCCTGTGCGGCACCGTAGGTTCTCATTAGTCATCTATTTTATACATAGGAGTGTACATATGTCAATCCCAATTTCCCAGTTCATCCCATCTGCCCCCTTCACCTCCCCTTAGTATCCAGATGTTTGTTCTCTGTGTCTGTGTCTCTGTTTCTGCCTGGCAAATAGGTTCATTTTTCTAGATTCCACATATGTGCATTAATATACGATATTTGTTTTTCTCTTTCTGACTTACTTTGCTCTGCTTGACGGTCGCTGGTCCATCCACATCTCTGCGGGTTCTCAAGCCTTAACAGTGCAGCGCTCAGTGAGCAGAAGACAAAGGGCCAACCATTCTGTTCCAGTCTGAGAGCCTCCTGGCACAGATTTGAAGATAACAGTCACTGCTTTCTCGATCATGATGGCTTTTGTCCTGTACTAGATGACCTTAATTTATTGATCCGTCAACTTCCGAGAGGCTAATTTTGATCTCGGTCCTTATGACTGTGGGAGGGCAGTCATACTGGCAACCCACTCCAGTATTCTTGCCTGGAAAATTCCATGGACAGAGGAGGCTGGCAGGCTACTCCCATGGGGTCGCAAAGAATCAGACCCGACTGAAGTTAGCACATGCACACTTGTGACTGTTACATGCCAGTGATATATTGTGAAGTTGCTTGGGGCAAGAAGCCAGGGGTTTCATGAGACCTACAAGTTTCTAGACCCTTCTCCTCTTGGAAAAAGTCCTCTAAAGTAAAGAGCTTTGCAACTGGTGCTGCTATTACCTCAAGACACCTTGGAGAGAGTGCCAAGAGCATGGATTTTGGAGTCTTAGATATCTTGGTTTGTCTTGTGGTTTCAGAATGATCTAGGTATGTAAAGTATGGTTGCGCTTAGCTTTTCTGAGCCTCAGTTTCCTAACTATAAATGGGGATGATGTTACCTGCCTCATGGAGCTGAGGTTAAATGAAATAACATCTATCATTTGCTCATATTCAGTGTTAACAGACTGGTGTCTATTATACTGAAACGAAGATGCCTGAAAGGATCAGAGCACAGTTAACACCTACTGGGTCTTTGGGTCTGTTTTCTGAGAAAAGAATGTGAGGTCTTGAAGCCAAAGTCCAAGGGAAGTTGAGCTCTCCTCTCTGCAAGGGAGTCAAGGGTGTTTGTTAAGCTGCCAAACTTCCCCATGGTTATTAAACAGAATATGCAGTCCTGTGTCAGTTGCCCTACAATTATTAACAGAAAAACACCTGAAACAAAACGGATCACATACATGTATTAATAGCAAAAGAGAACAGAAAACAGAGGAAGGGATAAATAACGTCCAGTTATTACACTATTTCAGATGCTGTGTTGGTGCTTTCAGTTAGGTAACTTTTGTTACCTCATTAAACTCTTCATAACTTCTATAATGGTGGTGGTGGCGTGGCCATTAAGCTATGTCCAACTCTTGCAACCCCATGGACTGTACCCCATCAGCCTCCTCTGTCCATGGGATTTCCCAGGCAGGAATACTGAAGTGGGTTGCCATTTCCTTCTCCAATCTTCTGTAATAGATCTAATTATTCCCTCCTTGAGCCTTCTGGCACTGTGAGTTACAGAGATTATGTCCATCTTTTTTTCAAATTGAGATATAGTTTACATTAATGTTGTACTAGTTCCTGGTATACAACATAATGATTTGATACACATATCTAATGTAAAATGATCACCACAACAAGGCTAGTTAACATTCATCACCACACAGTTACTTTTTTTTTTTTCTTATGATGAGAAGTTTAAGATTTACTGTCTTGGTAACTTTAAAGAATACAGCACAGTATTACTAATTATAGTCACTATAATATTTCCCCATAACTTCTTTATTTATGACTGGAAATCTGTACTTCTTGACTGCCTTCACCCATTTCACCCACCTCTCAAATCCCACGTCTGACAACCACCAATCTGTTCTCTCTATATATGAGATTCATTTGTTTTAGGTTCCACATATAAGATCATACAGTATTTATCTTTCTCTGACTTATTTCACTCCTCCCATCTTATAAACAAAAGGAAATGGTGGATCAGAATCATGAAGTACTTTGCCCAAAGTTACATAGCAAGTAGGTGGTCCAAGGTTAGCTCCAGAGCTTAGAGTCTTTCCTTTATACCTAGGAAGTGGGGAGGGGGGATCAGGGAGACTGTTTTTCCTGAAGAAAGAAGACAGAGACATCACAGTGGGGAAGCCAAGGCAGCCTAGGAGAAAGGACAACCACAGTGTCCCCAGGGTGGGTAACCAGAGGAGGAGCGGTGGAGTTTCCCCACAGGGGCTTTCTCTGGGTAGATCATAAATTCTGGGAAACCTTGGACCTCCCAGGAAGTTTCCAGCTGCACCTGGTCCAACCAACCTACATTCCCAATACCCAGAAGTAAGAATGAGGAGAAAGTCAAAAACGGACAGCTCGTTGCCTGGTGGCCAGGGAAGGACCCCATCTTGAAATAATTAACAGTAGACTAAACAGTGTGAAGACTGCTCTTTGTCTTGCCAGCATTGCTCAAGTCAGCCAGAAAAATTAAGGCAGAGTGCTTAAGAAGAGGCGGGAGGAAGAAAGAGGAAGGAAGCTGCTCTTTTCCCTTCTCATCAAGTCTCTCCAGAAACATATAGGAATAAATTGAAGGTTCCTTGGTCGCTCAGTTGGTGAAGAACTGCCTGCAAGGCAGGAGATGCAGGTTCGATCCCTCGGTGGGGAAGATAGGAAATGGCAACCCACTCCAGTACTCTTGTCTGGGAAATCCTATGGATAAAAGAGCCTGGTGGGCTACAATCCATGGGGTGACAAAAAATCAGGCACGACTGACCATCTGAACATATTCTCCAATCATTGCTGTCAAATTTAGCCCTCCATTTAGCCCTCTGTGACAGAAGGCTAAGGTATGCCTTAGTACCCAAAAAGATCTGAAATAACTGCCAGATGCCTGGGGCCGGTGGGCCCTGCCTGCAACACAGTTTGGTACTCCCTTCAGAATCCCAGGGTCTGTGATGAAGCAGAGCAAGAGTTGGAAAAGCAGGACCGTTCCCAGTTGAATGTCACTCTGTTTCACCCACTTCCTAGAAAAGACTCAGCTTTGAGTGTCCGTCCACAAGACAGATCTTACACTGGTTCTCCACCACGATAGGGAGGTCCACATGGCTCTCAAATTACCTGTCAGTATCTGGAAAAGAGGCAATGTAATTAGCATCTATCTATTCTGCAGGTTCCATCACAATGAAGACTTAAACTGGACTCTAGCTATCTTCAACAGACTGGGTTCCACAATAAGGTTTGAAATCAGAGAGATTGAGAGCAAGAGCGAGAGTGAGAGCAAGCCTGAGAGAGATTCTGAGGGTGAGAGAGGAGCAAATCTTCCGCCAGATACCGTAGAAGCAGGTACACAAGTGAGCTTTGAGGATGGACTCGATATTCAGGCCAAGAGAAGGCTCTTCGCTGAGGGTCAATGGCCCAGTTATCCCATGACTTTCCCTTACAATCAAATAATACATAATTAAGCAGTTCTTGGGAACTTGTCATCTCTGTACTAATCTTTATGTCTTCAAGTTCAGTTCAGTTCAGTTCAGTCACTCAGTCGTGTCCGACTCTTTGCGATCCCATGAATTGCAGCATGCCAGGCCTCCCTGCTGCTACTGAGTTCAGTTCAGTTCAGTTGCTCAGTCGTGTCCGACTCTTTGCGATCCCATGAATTGCAGCATGCCAGGCCTCCCTATCCATCACCAACTCCTGGAGTTCACTCAAACTCACATCCATCGAGTCAGTGATGCCATCCAGCCATCTCATCCTCTGTCAAAGCCCCTACCAATTAATTCCTTTACTATTTAGCTCAGTTTTTCCATTTCCAGTGAATCCTTCCCTGACAGATCTTATCAATCCTTCACTGGAGCTCTAAGCATCTTTTCATGTCATTTGAAGTTTCATTCTAAAATGCTTTAAAATGAGTAAACAAATAATTGTTAAAATTTTTCCTCGGTAGCTGAGTGGTAAAGAATCCACTTGCCAAAGCAGGAGACATGTGTGTTCAATCCCTGGATCCGGAAGATCCCCTGGAGGCAGAAATGGCAACTTACTACAGTATTCTCGCCTGAAAAATCCCATGGACAGAGGAGCCTGGCAGGCTACAGTCCACGGAATCGCAAGAGTAGGACACGACCTAACAACTGAGCACACAAACCAATGAGTGTTAGAATTTTATAAAGTATGACTTAGAAAAAAGAAGAAAATGAGTTACCTGAACCACCCAGAGATGAACAATGGCCACTGTGCTGTGCTTTTCCAGTCTGCCTGGTTTTCTATTTCCCACTGTTTTGCTAACATGTTCTTTATTGTTTCCTCTATGTGGCAAAATATCAAGTATCGCTTTTACAAGTGTATCTGTCTACCTATCTACATCTATCCATTTTAACGGTGATTAGTAGTTGCAGAATCTGTAATAAGATCATTGCAGAGCATGTCACATTTTCACTACAGTTCCAGATGAACAGCTAGCAGTCACAGAGTACATAATATCCCCTGAGTTGTCCTCATTGCTTACATGCATTGACTATTTAATCTGTGTAATCTGAGACGGTTGGTTTAAGTTTTACTATCAAATTTCACAGATAAGGAAATGGAGTGACCAAGTGTTTAAATAATTTTTCCATGACTAGCATGTTTAGAACTAAAATTTGAACCTGAACCTGACTGGCTTTAGAATCTTAACCACTGCCCTTCATGAATTTAACAACAAATAACTGAACATCTAATAATCAGCTTGGGTTTGACCCCTGGGTTGGGAAGATCCCCTGGAGAAGGGAAAGGTTACCCACTCCAGTATTCTGACCTGGAGAATTCCATAGACTATACAGTCCATGGGTTCCTTAAGAGTCAGACACCACTGAGTGACTTTCACTTTCACTTTAGGGATTCCCTGATAGCTCAGTTGGCAAAGACTCTGCCTGCAATGCAGGAGACCCCGGTTCGATTCCTGGGTTGGGAAGATCCACTGGAGAAGCGATAGGCTACCCACTCCAGTATTCTTGGGCTTCCCTTGTGGCTCAGCTGGTAAAGAATCCACCTGCAACGTGGAAGACCTGGGTTTGATCGCTGGGTTGGGGAGATCCCCTGGAGAAGAGAAAGGCGACCTACNCCACTGGAGAAGCGATAGGCTACCCACTCCAGTATTCTTGGGCTTCCCTTGTGGCTCAGCTGGTAAAGAATCCACCTGCAACGTGGAAGACCTGGGTTTGATCGCTGGGTTGGGGAGATCCCCTGGAGAAGAGAAAGGCGACCTACTCCAGTATTCTGGCCTGAAGAGTTCCATGGAATGTATAGTCCATGGAGTCACAAAGAGTCAGACATGACTAAGCAAATTTCACTTCAGTTCAGTAATCAGCAGTTTCTTCAAATATTTTATCTGTTGACTCTGGAAGTCAGAAACACCCATGACAATCTTGTCTGATGGTAAACAGCTTCAAAATAGGGCAGCCAGGTCTCTAAACCATCCCCTACTACCATCAACCCTCAATCCTAACACCAGCCACCACCCATCCAAAACTACCACAATCCCCACTACCATCACATAATCCCCCGACACTATTGCATCATTCCCGAACACCATCACATCATCCCCCCAACACCATCACAACATCCCCCCACACCATCACATCATCCCCCCACACCATCACATCATCCCCCCACACCGTCGCATCATCCCCCCACACCGTCGCATCACCCCCCCACACTGTCGCATCACCCCCCCACACTGTTGCATCATCCCCTCACACTGTCA
>SJYX01003346.1:206793-230470 GCA_006410675.1 Oreotragus oreotragus | reverse complement strand
GATCGCATCATCCCGCCACATCATCACATCATCCCCTCACACCATCACATCACCCCCCCACACTATCACAATGACCACATCACCTCTCACAACTCCCACGATCACCACCATCACAACATCCCCCCACACCATCACATCACTATCACATCATCCCCCCACACTAGCACGATCAGCACCATGTTATCTTTGCTAATTAGCCAGGCACCTGTCTTTACTTTCTCTTCGTCATTCCCCCTAATCAAGTCTTTGAGGTAGGAAAATGCGAGCTTTATTCATCCTTGTAACCCCAGCACCGAGCACAGTTACTGGGCTATGTGGTTACCATAGAGTGAATACCTGAAGGAATGAAAGGCTCATGGAGTTGATGTGACTGACAGCAGCCAAGGAGGATATTCTAACTGAAGAGATCGTCAACAGCTGTTTAAAGAGAATGCGCACTATATGATCTGAATTTGTCCTTGTAAACTTGGCTCTCTAACACAAAACCAAAGTTAAAATTTTCCCCATTGAAAATCTCTAATCTTGGCATGACGGATGTGGCCAGGAGCACTGGTCGAGGCCACTTAGGCCTTGGCTGCAGTTATCTAAGGGGAGGTGTGAATTTGGCTCCTTCTCCCTCACTTTCCACCAGGGACCTTTGCTCTCCACACTTCCTCCCACTGTGGCATGCTGGTGTGTGTAGGAGCTGATCTGATATCAGTGTCCTTTGTCAAAGTTCTCTCTTGCCTGATGGTCGCTACTGTTATCGGTTACTTCAGGGCAAGCCCAGAACTCTGCAAGTCACCCTGGGCCATTATTTACGGCCATATCCAGTTCCACCAAAGCTTGTGCTGGAAGAGGACTCCAGCAGGTTTTGATGACCTGTTTTCTCATGCGGCTTCAGAAACTCATGCAGCAGAATGGGCTGTTTGGTGTCCTGGGTTTGAGAGTTTGGGATTTCTTTTTACTGTTTACTCCAGCACCTCTTCAATGCCGCTCCTACTGTAACTCTCCTTCTCGCTGGAAATTCTCCTCTCTCCCACTTTTCACTTTGCAAAATCCACAGAAACAGGCAAACTCCGGTCTTGGAGCAGGGCTGATCCTCTGGTAGATGAAACTGTCCGAAAGCTGAGTTTGTCGAAACTCAGAAGAAACAGACACTAGGAAAACAGGTTACACACAAAGCAATGAATACTTCCTTTATTTTCACAGCCCCATGGGAGACGTACAGAGAGTGGGTGAAAAAGACCCAGATTTGTCAGTTTGCTGGGGTGGGTTGAAAAGAAATTTGTGGTACTTTCCGTGGTTCATAAAACATGAGGTTTCAAAGGCAGGAAATGGCCAAGAAATCTGGTTTATCTTCTTTTCTAATTACAAACTAGAAGAGTTCACTTCACAACATCTGAAAATCCCCCAAGTGAATCACGGAGATGCAACTATAGGTCTTCCAAAGTGAGCCAGAGAATAATAGCTCCCATTTACTGAGCATTGAAGGTATGGCAAGCTCTGTGCTGAGTACTGTCTGACTCTTTGTGACCTCGTGGACTGTAGCCTGCCAGGCTCCTCTGTCCATGAGATTTTCCAGGCAAGAATACTGGACTGGGTTGCCATTTCCTACTCCAGAGGACCTTCCTGATTCAGGGATTGAAACTGTGTCTCTTGAGTCTCCTGCATTCTTTTACCACTGCNCTCTTTGTGACCTCGTGGACTGTAGCCTGCCAGGCTCCTCTGTCCATGAGATTTTCCAGGCAAGAATACTGGACTGGGTTGCCATTTCCTACTCCAGAGGACCTTCCTGATTCAGGGATTGAAACTGTGTCTCTTGAGTCTCCTGCATTCTTTTACCACTGCGCCAGCTGGGAAGCCCACAGCAGACTTACTGCAACCTCACAGTCACCTGGATCTGAGCCATTAAATGCTATTGACATTCCAGCTTTATGGATAAGGAAACCAAGGCACAGAGAAGTTAAGTAAATTGACTGCTCACAGGTCACCTAGTTTATCAAGTGATGAGCAGGAAGTAAGCCAGAGAAGCTTTACATCTTTAGCTGAGTCATCAGAGGACACAGTTGACAAGATCACACTGATTTCATGAAGTGTTCTCCTTGAAGACTTCCAAGGCCAGTCTTAGAGTTATTGTAACTGTGTGGTACTAAAATAAGCATCATTTATTAATATTTCTTCTACAGATGCTTATGGAGCTCCTTCTATCTGCCATATTCTGGGCAAGGCTATGTTAGCCTAATTACTAGTAACTATTTCTGATTGAATTAAATTCTTGGCATGCTTTATTTCATTTAATCCTCACAATTCTTTCAGGTAGGTTTTGTTATTATCAGGTAAAGAACTGATGCTGAAGGGTATATAGAAGTAGAGATATAACATTGTACATGTGGAACTTGGGTAGTGTTATGAATCAATGCCATCTCAATTAAAATTTTAATTTAAGAATTGAGGGAGATATCCCTGGTGGCCCAGTAGTTAGGAATCTGCCTGCTAATACAGGGGACACAGGTTTGATTCCTGGTCTGGAAACTAAGATCCCACATGCTGTGGGGCAACTAAGCCCAAGCACACAACTGCGGCAGCCCGAGCACCTGGAACCCATGCCTAACAAGAGAAGCCGCTGCAATGAGAGGCCCAAGCACCAGGGCAACCTGCAACCACACAGCACGGCACCCAGGGCACACGGCAACCCAGGGCACACTGCAACCCAGGGCACACGGCAACCCAGGGCACACTGCAACCTAGAGAGCAGCGCCGCAACTAGAGGACGCCCGCGCGTAGCAACAAAGAGTCTGTGAGCAGCTGCCAAGACCCAGAGCAGCCAAAGGGGAAAAAAAGGAATCGAGGTATTAAGAAGCTAAGTGTTTGTCAAATCCTTACTGCTATAAATGGGTAGTAGAGACAGGATTTGGACCCAGTTTGACCTGACCCCAATACCAATGTGTCAAAGATGAAGCAAAATTGTAGAAATTGGAGGCTATCAATGTGACATGAAATTAGGAGAATGGAAAAAGGGGAGGATACACAGAAGAAAAATCTGAAATTTTATGAGTTGAACATTTCTCTCAATATGCTCTTACAAATAGGTTAGACATGCCCCTATTCAAAACCTCCATTTGTCATTTTTTGGTACCTCCTCACAAATAGAGCAAGCACCCTCTCACTCCAAGACGAAGTACACAAATCTCCTGCCCTCTGCAGTTCACCAAGACCAGGACTTGTTCTGGCTTGCGAGTTTTCTCCTCTTCTTAGTGTGAAATGAGATGACTTGAACGTATTCACTTAGCTAAGAGACCCCTGGAAGAGTTACTATGCATTTCATGTTAATGCAGATGGTCCTGGGAATCTCGAGAAACAACAGGATGAAATTAAATGATACATATGTTTCCTTAAGATGGGTTTTATAGCAACAGTAAGATGCCTGGATGGTAACAAACATTCTACAGACAATGAACATGTTTCCAAACAATTCATTTTGGGCCCTGTTACTGTGAAGCAATTAAAATAGGTTTTGCCTTTGGGACACAGAGCCATGAGGTCCACTTTGAACTCGACCTGCCACCTTGTGGAAATTGGAGGCAATAAAAAAACATGGCTCTTGGATAATAACATGACCTGGACTAACATTTATTGAGGGTTTATCGCATGTCAGGCACTATGCAAAACAGCTTTTAAATGTTTTCTCACTTAATTATTAGAATAACTTTATGAGGTAGGAACTATTATTCCCATTTTAAGGGCAAAGAATGTGTGACTCAGCAAGGTAATCGGCCTACAGTCACAGATGGGGCATCGTGACCCCAGGGGTCATGCATTAAACCAGGCACTGCCCTGGGCCATATACAGCCCTTCTCATTTTCATGTATTAAATATTTAAAAATAAATATCGCAGTTCTTAGGACGGGTCACTAACAATAACCCTGCATCTTGAGATAACCATATTCCATCAGAATCATCAGAATCCATCAGCCACCAGCTGGCCCAATGCACAGGAGGCCAGGGGATGAGAAGAGAGCTTTCCCTGGAATTTTTCCTTATCTCAATGTTTCTTTCTCTTTGCAGGGTTCTGTCCAGTGATGACCACTCCCTTCATGTTCTTATCTTTGTTCATACGCACTCATGCACAAATACCGTCTGTATTGGGAAACCTTGGTTTCGTTGCTGTGTAACTTTGGGCTAGTAGTCCCATGGACAGAGGAGCCTAACAGGCTATAGTCCATAGGGTTGCAGAGTTGGACAGGACTGAAGCAACTTAGCATGCAACATGCATGCAAGTAAATACTTTCCGAGTCTCATCTTCTTCATCTGTAAATGGGGATAATGACACATAAGACCTTGCTCCAAGAATAAATGAGATCTAAAAGATCTAGCACTGTACTCAGTACCTAGTAAGTCCTTGACTCATATACACAACAAAAATTGATTCTTTTAATATGAAGTCTACAATTTCACTTCACATTTGAATCACGTGTAATACTTTTCATGGTAGCTCTAATCATCGTTTCATGTGCTCCTTAGATCAACCTGGTACAAATGATAGGTAAGATCTACTATCCCACTTTACAAATCATTGTCATTAAAATTGGTCACATACCTACTATGACTAGGGAACTGGGCTAGAAATTTAGAGATGGATAACATTTACATTGACATTCACAGTGGTTTATGAAGGGGTACACAGGGAATCCCTGGTGAGATAACAGAAAACATTATATATATTGGTCTCTGCCCCCTTATTCCTGGCACAGAGCTCTTAAAACCCTTGTAATTTTCTAAGTGATAAGAACACTAGGAGTACCTTTTGTCCTAATATTTGGTCTTTGCTAAAGAGGCGGCTCTGGATGGATTCCTGGATGAGGGCTGGTCATTGGAAAGAAAAAGCCATGATTAGAGGTTTGGAATTTTCAGCCCTGTTCCTCAAATTTCTAAGAAGGGAAAAGGGCTGAAAATGGACTTAATGATTGATCAAGCCTATGCGATGAAACGTCTATAAACACCCAATAGTATGTGTGTATGTTTTAAACACTAGGGATACAGCAGAGAAGGCAACAGACAAAAATCCCTTCATTCAAACAGCTAAGTTTTAAGGTTGAAAAGGACAGTGGCCTTAGAATGGGATAAATACTAAGGGAAAATAGTGGAACTGTACTCAGTACCTAGTAAGTCCTTGACTCATATACACAACAAAAATTGATTCTTTTAATATGAAGTCTACAATTTCACTTCACATTTGAATCACGTGTAATACTTTTCATGGTAGCTCTAATCATCGTTTCATGTGCTCCTTAGATCAACCTGGTACAAATGATAGGTAAGATCTACTATCCCACTTTACAAATCATTGTCATTAAAATTGGTCACATACCTACTATGACTAGGGAACTGGGCTAGAAATTTAGAGATGGATAACATTTACATTGACATTCACAGTGGTTTATGAAGGGGTACACAGGGAATCCCTGGTGAGATAACAGAAAACATTATATATATTGGTCTCTGCCCCCTTATTCCTGGCACAGAGCTCTTAAAACCCTTGTAATTTTCTAAGTGATAAGAACACTAGGAGTACCTTTTGTCCTAATATTTGGTCTTTGCTAAAGAGGCGGCTCTGGATGGATTCCTGGATGAGGGCTGGTCATTGGAAAGAAAAAGCCATGATTAGAGGTTTGGAATTTTCAGCCCTGTTCCTCAAATTTCTAAGAAGGGAAAAGGGCTGAAAATGGACTTAATGATTGATCAAGCCTATGTGATGAAACGTCTATAAACACCCAATAGTATGTGTGTATGTTTTAAACACTAGGGATACAGCAGAGAAGGCAACAGACAAAAATCCCTTCATTCAAACAGCTAAGTTTTAAGGTTGAAAAGGACAGTGGCCTTAGAATGGGATAAATACTAAGGGAAAATAGTGGCTAATGGCCTGGACATGGTTGAGTTGGACTGCTTAGGTTTAAATCTTGTCTCTTCCAATGGGCACGTACTTGATTTCTCTCAGCTTCTGTTCCTGTGTCTTTGAGTTAATGCCTACATCGGAAAGTTCCTTGAGGATGCATGATTTAATATATACTACACTGTTTAATACAGCTATACAACAGGCACTCAATGAGTATTAGCAATGATTTATTGCTCAGGGATACATTTACTCACTTAAGCCAAAATTGTGAGGGCATACATGACACCTGACTCTTTTGATTACTGTGTTCTATCAATTTTTCAGAAGCATTTATCTTCTACTTAAATGAGTGTATTTTTCTTCCTTTTCTCCCTTGCCATTATCTTAGCTCAGGCTGACACTTCTATATTGATTAAAGAACTAATTTGCCAAGTGGGCTCCCTGCCTTTAGCTTTCTTCTCCCACACATTCTTCCTTGATCAAAAATTTGACATCATTTCCCTGACTGAAATCCTCCTGGAATGCTCCTTCCATGACTCTCCCCTGCTTGTAAACTCTTTAGCATGGTCTGTGAGACCTTCATAGTCTAGCACTTGTCACTGGTCACCTCCTCCTGTAAGCTAATCCCCACCTACATCGGTCTCTCTCCCTAAACAGATTTTAAAGCTCTCTGGCCAAAGTAAACAAGTCTGAGCACCTTTGGAGTATCTGACACTTACTTAACACAGGGGATGGCACGTGATAGATGGACTGAAGCCTGCTGAAGAATAGCTGCAATATTGTCCTGATCATTTTGATGTTGCTTGCCAATAGTAAATGACAACACAGTCACTGAACACGTGTCAAGTTCAGGCATAGGGCTAGTGCTTCACAGGCATTATTTTACTTAAACCTAGGAAAGAAGTAAGTGGTATAATGATCACCATTTAATTTTTTAAATATTTATTTATTTGGCTGTATGGTAAGGCAGGAAGCTCAGTTGGTAAAGAATCCACCAGCAATGCAGGAGACCCTGGTTCGATTCCTGGATCACAGAGATCTCCTGGAGAAGGGATAGGCTACCCATTCCAGTATTCTTGGGCTTCCCTGTTGGCTCAGCTGGTAAAAAATCCTCCTGCAGTGTGGGAGATCTGCGTTTGATCTCTGGGTTGGGAAGATCCCCTGGAGAAGGGAACAGCTGCCTACTCCAGTAACCTGGATAATTCCTTGGACTGTATAGTCCATGGGGTTGCAAAGAGTTGGACATGACTGAGTGGCTTTCATTTTTACTTTCTAAGGCAAGATGTCAAAACCTGGCATGTAGATTCTAAATCCCCGTGCTTTATTCCCATATGCATTTTGGAAATCTCAGGACAAGAAATAACTTCTTCACCATCTTTTTGAAAGGTCTCAGAAATGCTGAAGTGTGGAATCTATTGATTAAAAGTTCTGAACTCACACATCACTCTTTCTATTTTTCACACATCTATCATTTCTATTTCTGCTCAGGCTCATAACTCTAACTAGAGCTTTGCACCTTATATATTTCCTTTTAGTCTAGGTATTTCATCTTAGGTCCCTTTAAAAAAATAATAAAAGATTTCTAAAAGTGTGTAGTTCTGCAAACTTATTTTAGAGGAAAAAGATACCTAAGAAGCTTGATTCTAAATACTCATTCTGGGAAAGTAGTATTTAGCATGAAACAGCCACAAGTCATGTTCGCTATTCAGAAGGGCAGTGGTTAGATCAATAGTTTAGCGGATGTTTTCTGAGGGCTAAAATAACTTCTCATGCATTGCCATTCCTCTAGCTTGATCAAACTAGAAAAGGGAGGCCGGGATTATATAGATCTTCATTTTTATTTCTTTCTTAAAGATGAATGTGATTAATAAGACTCTAGATAAATTGAAGCAATCACAGCCTTTACAACAAAAACATGTTTTAAAATATCTTTAGTCATTGGCGCCAGGTACCAAGCAACGGTGGCAGATGATAAAAACTAACAGACAGATCACCTGTTACATAGGCAACAACTTTTATTACACTGTTTGGCATTAAGTGCTTTAGAACGATACAAAGATTCTCACTTCCAAAGCAGAAATGCAATTTGGGTAGTATTAGCAGATCTTTAATTTCATTTAAAAATTTCATTTATAAGTAGCTACATTATGATGAGACGTCCTATGACAATAATCACTTCTTGTGGTTGTTATTATTATGGAACAATGAGAATTTCTGTTAAAAAGAGGTTATTGTGGACACTTGCTTGTACTGGTAAATACCGTGAAAAAGGAGTAGGCGGCTTAGGAAAATGCCCATCGTGGGAGCAGGCAGCCTTTGGAAAGGATGTTCTGGACTCAGTCATCTCCTCCACAGATCTTTAAGAGTGTGATCTCATAGTCTCCAGAAGTATCCGACTGCAAGGAACAGGACAGGTGGAGAGAAGGAGAGACACAGCGTAAATAATGAGGGGACCATGGATGAATCGAATCGCGCAGCACTAGGGGAGTCACTGGCGTAGGGAGCTCATGACCTGTACCATTTAGTAATATACACCTGCAGTTCCACCATCCAGTCATATCTGTGGGAAATCGTGTTTCAGCCTAGCATCTTCTTTACAATATATAATACTTAAATTCTGTGTGATATATTGCAGTTAAATGTCAACTCGGGTTTTCTAAAAAAGGAAGAGTACATCAATTACATAATATTACATAACCTTTATTTTCTCACCAAACTTAAAAAAATATTTTATTATATTTATATTAATACTTATCAAACTCTTGCTCTTCTAAAGGTTAACTACTTTAATCCCTACAACAGCTGTGCGGTAGGTACCGTAACTATCTCCATTTAACCAAGAAGTGAAATGAGAAAGACAGAGGTTAGGATATTTATCCCAGATTATATAGAGAATAAGCGCAGAATCGGAATTCAGAGCCAGTTAACCTGGCTGCTTAACCCCATTCTATACTTCTTGACTTAAGAAAGTGAAATGAGCTACCTTCCTATAAAGCAGGTTTCCCAGTTCCTCTCTCCTAGGATAGCCAAAAAAGATCTTGGTTCAGAAAAGATACCATGTGTATGCTGTGCTCAGTTGCTCATTTGTGTCCAACTCTTTGTGACCCCATGGACTGTAGCCCACCAGACTTCTCTGTCCACGGAGTTCTCCAGGCAAGAATACTGGAGTGGATTGCCATTTCCTATTCCAGGGGATCTTCCCGGCCCAGGGATCAAACCCGTGCCTCCTGCGTCTCCTGCGTTGGCAAGCAGGTTCTTTACCACTGAGCCATCAGGGAGACTGAGGCTTAAAGTACAAGTTGCCATGTTTGTTATGTAAAAGAGGCAAAATGTTTGCATAGCATCTGTGGTAAAACTTGGCTTTTGACCACGATTGCTTAAAATCCTCACGTTATTCTTATTTGATTCAAGGCAACTTCTTATCAGTTAAAATTTATATTTAGTAAGGTAGGGGAAGCAATGAAGACGGGTCACTTAGAGAAGAGACAAAGCATTGCTTTCTTAATAAGACACAACAGGCCTTAATACACATTCTTCTGTTTTACATAAATTTCAGTTTTTAAGTCTTGCTTTGCCCTGTATAATGATCTCTTGAATCACAGACAAGTCAGCAATACTCTGGCTTTGTATTAAAACAGTTCCCGCTAGCCATCTCTGATCCAAGGTGTAAACAAGTATTAGGGGTTCTATTAGTTAGCTGAGAAAATACATCCAAGTAGTTTAAAACAGAACTAAACATAAAATTTTGATCCACTGTAGACAATAAATGTTCATCCTTTTCTCCTACCTTTATTCCTTTATGTCTTACAGGAAAATAGCTATTCTTTTTAAAAAGATTTTTTTTTAATGTGGACCACTTTTAAAGTCTTTATTGAATTTGTTACAATATTGTTTCTATCTTGTTTTGTGTTTTTTTTTGGCCACCAGGCATGTGAGATCTTAGCTACCTCATCAGGGATCAAACTCAAATCCTCTATATTGGAAGGCGAAGTCCTTTATATGAATAAAAAATTCTATTTTATGGAGTTTCAGAAATTGTTATCCCAAAATATCAATGTATTTTCAAAACCTTTAAACACAATTTACAGCTTCCTAATTAGGCCATACTAATTGTTCTTAAGAAACTAAATGTTTCTGTTGGCTTATTTTTAACAGTGGTACCGGTGGTTCTCTCCTTTCCCCATCTTTTTCCATTCTGACCACAACAAATCTATTCTAGGCTCTCATCTCTTGTCATTAGTTTCCTTGGATTCTCAACGCGTATTTTCCAAGGTGTTAATGCTTCTCGTTTTGGGAAATGGGTTCAATGACCATCATACCCATTAAGCAAGTAGCCCTCTCTTATCCTGTAAATAGTTCTGACTTTTTCTTCCTTCCTCTCTGCCATCTCCACTTCTGTCTTCTTTGTAGACATCCTCGACTCTTTAGCCAGTCACTGCTAGTAATGCTTAAATGCCAATTTATCACTTAAAATTCGTATTATATTTTCTCTGAATCTATATTTTCTCCCTAGAGAATTTGCATGCATGTCCAAAGATTCAGTGACACAATTATTTCTGAAAATATATCCCATACCACTAGCTATAACTCGCCATCTCTATTTGCATGTTTCTATTTGCATGTTTTGAAATATCAATTACAAATTGTAACTTGCCATGAGCATTTGCCGTCTGCCTCTACAAGGGTTAAATCATGTGCTGCTGCAGGAAGCTGTCCTTCCACATTCCCTGGAGGAAGTTCAGGGTGGAGGTCAGGAATGAGCCACTGTACTCTGGGAAAACTAGCAGAACAGGTCTTCAGACAGCCATTTTTAGGAACTGATTTTATGAACCCAATCCTTGCATTTCCTCATATGTAGAAAATCACTAAATCCCTTCATGGTGACATCAGGTCCTCATGACTAGCAAGAAATCCTTTTGTAAAATAAGCGCTTGATTCCATGAACTCCTCTTTAACCAAAATCACATATATATTGACCTTCCCCACCTCCACCTCTTTGGAGCAGTTCCTCAGAGCTGTCTGAAATGAGATTCTCTGGGCTGCAGTCCCCATTTTGGCCCAAATAAAACATAATTCGCAACTCTGACATTGTGCATTTGTTTTTAACTTGACAAAAGACATCTCGAACTTAACATGTGGAATTTTCTCCCTGATTCCCCACAAAGGGAAGAAAAAAAAAAAGAAAAACCACTAAAAACCTGATCTACTTGTAAGGAAAGAAGCGTGTGTGCTAAATCACTTCAGTTGTGTCTGACTCTTTGTGATCCTATGGACTGTCCCCCTGCCAGGCTCCTCTGTCCATGGGATTCTCCAGGCACTTGAGAGGGTTGCCATGCCCTCCTCCAGGGGATCTTCCCGCCCCAGGGATCAAACCCGTGTCTCCTGCAGCTCCTGCACTACAGGTGGATTCTTTACCGCTGAGCCATCTGGGAAGCCCCAGACACCTGGGAGTCGTCCTCAACTCCTTCTCCTTTCTTTTCACAACAAGATGTCATATTGAGTCATTTGAAGTTTTAACTCCTAAGTATCTTTTGAGTCTTTGCTTTTTCCTCTCTTCGTATTAGCAGTAGCTCTGCATCAACTGTTTTGAATCAGAGCAACTCTAATATGATTAATACAGTAACCCATCACTCCACATCCCTTCTATCTTATGTCCAATTCATTCTCTATAGTCACGAGATCTTTTCTAAATGTACTTCTGGTCATGACACTATGTGCTTAACATTTAAACACTTCAACGGCTTCCATCACTCTTAAGCCAAAGATAAACCTTTAAACATTGCCGAAAAGGCCCTGTATGATCCGGTCCCTCCAGCCTCGTTTTTCATCACGTTTCTTCCACTGTGAGGTCTTTTCACTCGTGACTCCTTTTGTTAGAATGCTCTGCTGAATTCTGACCCCCACAACCTTTGCCTTGTTAAGTCTAATCATTTTCAGATATGAATCAAAACCTTCCTGTAGGTCAAACCCCGCTGTTATGTGATCTTACAGCACAATCTCTCTTTCCTTTACCTCGAACATGGCTGTAATTTAACATTTATAATTCCATAAGGCTTTTTCTTTACTTATAATTGTTACCCTGAATCTGGCACATAATATACTTTCAGTAAGTATTTTAAGTTGAATGAATGGAATACCAACTTCCTGTTCACAAGGCTCTCTTTCAGCTGAATGGATCTTGCCACTGAGATTGTGTTTTTCCATATTCCCAAGGTAGGCTTCTAATTAATCAGGCACCTTATTAATACTTATCCTTCTGCTGCTGCTGCTAAGTTCTTCAGTCATGTCTGACTTTGTGCGACCCCGTAGATGGCAGTCCACCAGGCTCCCCCATCCCTGGGATTCTCCAGGCAAGAACACTGGACTGAGTACTTATCCTTCTACTTCTCATCAAACATATGTTTCTAGAGCACTCACCTTTCAGACTCTATTGACCAGCATAGCACCAGGCTCATAAGGCACTCAACACATGCTTATTAACCTGAAAGGTAAGCTTCAGACTCACTTCCCTAAGAAATGCGCCGTGTGCTAAGTCGCTGCAGTTGTGTTTGACTCTTTGCAACCATATAGACTGTAGCCCACCACACTCCTCTGTCCATGGGATTCTCCAGGCAAGAATACTGGGAGTGGGTTGCCATGCCCTCCTCCTGGGGATCTTCCCGACCCAGGGATGGAACCTGTGTCTCTTATGTCTCCTGCATGTGCAGGCGGGTTCTTTACCCCTAGCGCCACCTGGAACTTGTGTACCAGTGGAAGAGACGTGGGTTCAATCTCTCAGTCGGGAAGATCCCCTAGAGTAGGAAATGGCAACAGACTCCAGTATTCTTGCCTGGAAAATTTCATGGACAGAGGAGCCTAGCGGGCTTCAATCTGTGGGGCTGCAAAGAACTGAACACAATTGAGCTACTAAGCACACACACAGCGCCACCTGGGAAGATTCTCTATCTAATCCCAAACATCTTTTACTCTCAATTCCTCTATTACTCCTCTAGACCCCACATCCAATATTTCATTTTATGCTGTTTCATATTATTTTGTCAGTCTACTTTATCCTTTTTTCAAATTTCTTTGCACTTACAATCTCACATTTTAGCAAGTAGTACCAATATGAAATATGATTATTATCTTGAAATTGCTTTATTTATGTCCACTTCAAGTCTACACACAAATTAGGAACTAACTAAGGGTAGCTACCACATTTTCCCTTAAAGACTCTGAAGTCAAGTTATTTTTTAGATAGATACTTAATTTGTTGATCAAGAAAATCTACCAAAAACTAATTTCATCCAATTTTTAAAAAATGTCTTAGTATTAAGAGACACACGTTTGTTTTTCACTTACTTTCTTCCTCTTCTCCCTTCCAATCATCACCTGAGAAAGGTGTTAATGAGCAGAGAAATGTCTAAACTAAAGGCAGAAGGAACTGGAAGATAGAAGCCAAGGCAGGGATGACAGACAAAAGATTCTATTCATCAGTATTGAAAACGTAATGTAATTACTTAATAATCTGTGTCAGGCAACAGAAATTAAGAAACCTAAGATAATTTTAAATTATAGACTGAACTCTTCAGCAATGGATTTTTCTTTTCTATCAAGATACACATTGCTTACATGTTTCTTAATACAATAAGCCTCAATTACCCAGGCCATCTGGAGAGGGAGAGCTACCAGTTAATTGAATTCTCTGGTTTGCCAAGGGTGAACCAAAGGACCTCTTCATGTTTCAACCTTGTTACTGGAAATCTTTATAAAATGTATGTGTCTCCTTTTCTGCCTTGGTAAGTACAATTTAGTTAACTTTATTGTATCTTCCTCTGTTGATTGAAACTATTGTAATGTGTCAGAATCGATTCAAATTGCATTGAGCGTGAGCAGTTGATGAAATCTGTGCTAAGCCCCAGGCGCAACCGGACAGTTGCCTTTTCGAATAAATTTTCTTTTTCAACTTAAGCATGTATCTTTTCCTGCAAAGGTGTAGTACAAAAACAACAGCTCTCATTAAAAAAAAAAAAAAAAAGATTTTGATGAGCAAATCTAGTTGAGTAATTGAGGTGCAGTGGAAGTCAGTTGATAATATTTACCAGAATTCCCTGTCCTTGGAGATGGTGAGGGACAGGGAAGCCTGGTGTGCTGCAGTCCATGGGGTCGCAGAGGCTGGACACGACTAGCAACTGAACAATAACCAAAATTACAGGTGTACTGAGATCTGTCTCAGCACTCCCACCTACTACTGAGCACTCATCCTTCAGATACACTGGGACCTGATGAATCACACATGCTACTGCAGTGCTGTTCAGAATAGCAAGACACTTGAGACATCTGTTGATGTGGTAGGTACAAATAGACAAATAATGGAATGATATGCAGCTGTTAAAAAGAATGAGAAAGCTTCCTCGCAACCTAAATGTCCATCACAAAGGAATGGATAAAGAAGATATGGGACATACATACAATGGAATATTACCCAGCCGTTAAAAAGAATGAAATAAGGTCATTTGCAGCAACATGGTAGACTTAGAGAGCATCATACTGAGTGAAGTAAGTCAGACAAAGAAGGAGAAATATTGTAAGACATCCCTTATATGTGGAATCTAAAAAGAAATGATACAAATGCACTTACTTACAAAACAGAAAGAGATCCACAGTCTTAGAGAATGAACTTATGGCTGCCGGCAGGTGGAAGGGTGGAGGGAAGGGACGGTTAGGGAGTTTAGGATGGACAGGTACGCACTACTGTATTTAAAATGAATAACTAACAAGGACCTCCTGTATAGCACATGGAACTCTGCTCAATGTTATGTGGCAGTCTGGACAGGAGGGAAATTTGGGGGAGAATGGATACATGTATATGTATGGTTGAGTTCCTTCACCATTCATCTGAAACTATCACAACATTGTTTATCAATCAGCTATATGCCAATGCAAAATAAAAAGTTAAAAAAAAAAAGAATGAGAAAGCTTCCTTCCTGAAATGAAAAGAACTCCAAAGCGCAGAATTATGTTATCTTTTGTGTAAAACAAACAGAAAATGTAAAATACATACTTTTGTTCTACTGCCAGAAAGAATAACTGAAATAAATTAAAACAGTGCAATATAAGAAAACAGACAAGCAATTTGCATATGCAATTCACAAAAGAAGAAAAATCGGTGGCCACTAAACCTGAAAAAAAAAAAAAAGTTGAGTGCCTTTTATGTACCTAGGATTTTACAGCTGAAAAATAATTACTATCTTTAAGAAATATTTTGCCTCTCTTTTTTTGAGGTTTCTTTCTTTTTTCTTAATCTTTAGGTTGGAATAGAATCGCTTTACAATGTTGTGTTAAGTTTCTGCTGTGCAAAACATGAATCAGCCATATATATACACATACACCCTTCCTCTGAACATCCCTCCCAGCCACCCCTGTGCCGTCCATCTCAGTCATCACGAGCATCAGGCTGAGCTCCACGTGCTACACAGCAGCTTCCCACTGGCTGTTTCACCCAAAGAAGTGCATATATGTCAGTGTTACTCTCTCAATTTGTTCCACCCTCTCCTTCCCTCCTGGTGTCCACAAATCCATTCTCTACCTCTGTACCTCTATTCCTGCCCTGAAAATAGGTTCAACAGCACCATTCTTTCAGATTCCAAATTTGTGCATTAATACATGACACTTGTTTTTCTCTTTCTGACTTACTACACCCTGTATGACAGACTCTAGATTCATCCACATCACCACTGACTCAAATTCACTCCTTTTTTATGGCTGATAAATAATTCAAAAAACACATTTACACAGTGACAAGGAGAGAGAAACCTAACTCATGAATTTCCATGATTTGAGGATTATATGGGAAAGACGACGGGTAGAAAGAGGCAATATATGTTTTGCTATTTTTAAGAAGAGACTTACTTTAATTGCTGAGTACAGGGAGTAGCCAGAAAGCTTCTTAAACTCTGCTCGAATGTCCAGAAGGTCAATTTCTGATCTGGAAACCATTATTCGGTTCAGAGTAAACTCATCAGTTCCGGCACCCTGTTAAGAAATGCAAGTGTCCACGAGACCAGTCTCACTGCTCACAAAACAACGCGTGGATCTCTATTCATGAGACACTGATAATGGTACACAGACTATTCAACCTCAGTGACTCCTTCTCTCATTTTTCATCAAACATCCGCATTCATTTATTCAAGCAACAGTCTCTGCCATTGCATTGCTAAACGCTGAAAACAGAGATGAGACGCCCCTGTTAAGCTTTCAGTTTTGTAAAGGATACAGGTGAGAAAATGGGCCATTACAATAAAATCTGATATATGGGAAGTATTGGCTACTATGGGAGCATATGTTAGGGAGGCCTACCATATTCAAATCAAGGATTAGTAAAGAACTGTTTGAGAAAGTGGGATTTAAGCTGGGGCCTAAATAGTCAGCCAGGAGAAGAAGGAATGGAGTTATTATGCAGAGGGAAAAAAAAATATTTCAATATAAGATACAGCATACATGACGCTTTAGGGCAAGAAATAATACCACATTTAAGGATACATAAGTAATAAGAAGGAATAGCAAGAAATATATCTGGAAAGGCCAGACCTTATAAACCATGAAATGAAATTCTGACTTCATCCTGAGCTCACAGAACTATTTGCAGTCTGTTAAAAATGAGTGTGTTGAGATCAGATCAGATTTGTAGTTTCAGAAGTTTCCTTTGACAGCAGCAGTATGAAGAATGGATTTCAGGAAAAGAGTAGGATGAAGATGACAGAATAAGACTGCAAGCTTTGAGATCCATCCAGAAGTGATTATATAACCGAGAGAGAGACAGAAAGAGATGTTGATGGCCTGATCTACAATAATGGTAGTAGGGATGGAGAAAACTGCTAAGATTTAAGAGATGCTTGTAAACATAGACTGACAAATCTTCATGATGTTTGAGAAGAAAGAGGGGAAGAGAAGTGTAGAATTTCTAGCTGAGCAGTTAGGTGGATACTGACACCATTCATTTATTTGTTCAACAAATGCTTACTGAGCACAACAAATGCTTACAGAACACACACTCTCATGGAGTTCTCGCTGATGGAGGTGGACAGGAAAGACAGTAAGTTAATGGTACTGAGAACGATGGGGTAGAGTGTGAGTGAAAGGAAGTCAGGTGACCTGGGTAGACAGGGGAGACCTCTCTCAGGAGGACGCATGAGCTGAGACCTCAGAGATCAGAAGGAGGCAGCCATAGATAGGTCTGGAGGAGACACACACCGGGCAAGGAGCGTGACAAACGCCAAGACCCTGACATGGGTAGATGCTTGGAGTGATCACGGAAGAGAAAGAAGGCTGACGTGGCTGAGTGGTAGAGATCAAGGCTGGGGAAGAAAGGTATAACCTCAGAGAGTCGGGCAAGGCTAGTTCCCATCGGTGTTATCCACTGAGATGAATGAAGGCAGGATGCAGAGCAAGACTGGGATGGGAGGTGACGCAAAGTGCTGTGTTTATTGTGGACACAGCTTTGAAAGGGCACATGGATTTCTATAGGAAATGTCCAGGAAGAAATTGCAGTCAGCATCTTCTGCATGCCCCGCTCACTATGAGGGTCTGAAGATATAAACGAGAAAGAACTGAACAGATTCACAGAGCTCCCCGCCTAGAAGTAACAGAGATGAGAAAACACAGGGTTTCTACATCCTGAAAGGCGGCTAGCTCAGTGTGGTTTAAGTAAGGTGGCTTGAGAGGCCACTAGATCACGTTTGAGGGATGTTGTCCTAAAACCAGTCAGCTGCCTACATTACTGTGAAGTGGGAGAAATAACTTAGTCAGCATTTCAGTGTACCTACCTCTGTAATGATTAGGAAACTCATTATCAACCTATGAGCCAAATTAGTAGACAGATTAGCTACAAAAGAGAACTCCATCAAAATGGAAAAGAAATAGGAAATGCCATCAATATTAAGTAATATTTTTACATTTTCCTTGAGGGAAGCTAAGAATATAAATGAAATTTCCAGACCAACCTTCAAGGCTTGGTACAGTCTTTCAGCTAAAAAGGCAGGTGTGTTCCTCGCACAACGAACTGTTATAAAAAAGCAAAGTAATGTTCAGTTTCATTTAAAAGAAATTGAGTTAATCTATAGTAATACCTTTTTTAAAAAGATTCTTTTTGGGTAACCATACCATTCTCCTCCTCCCCACTCCTAGCTTTTCTTTAGAATGAAAGAATGAATGAATGCTTAACCTGAATTTTGAAGCCTTCTAACGTCATATTTGCATGGAACTTTAACACAGTAATTATCCTTAGCCACAGGGAAAATAACATTACCTGCCAAAGATACTCCCACAGCAGCTGACTCATTTCCAGATCCCAGACACACCAACACCTACGCTCACATTTGATAACTCCCTAGGGTGTACCGCTGCTCCATTTCTAACGTCTTTGATTACTGATGAATAGCTTGGGTCTAAAGATTGCAGAGATGTTGCTCCAAATAACTCATCAGGCAAATAGGGGCACTGGAGCTCAGCTTAAAACCAATTTTTCTAATAGAAATATTTTTTTCTTAAGTGACTGAATTAGAATTTATAGACTGATTAATTACATTATAACCAGTGCATGTAATCTAAATTCAGTCATTAAAAAAACACACTAAAATCTTTCAATTCTTTATTTTGAAATAATGAGTAGAGCAGAAATAATAATAATAAAAAAGATAACTGGCAAAAACATGAGCAAATGAATTATCCTTTAACGTGAAAGTAGCCAGGACTAGAAAAGTCTGTAGGGAAAAGTCTGTTTATTGCAACACAATTACTTGTATCATCTTAAATTCGATCTCTAGGTAGAAAGCTGACCAAAAGTGAATGAATTTTATAATGAATTTTGGAGATCAGAACAAGAACAGTGGCTTTCTCATAGTGCCTTTCAGACTCTTTTAAGGAAAGGGAAAAGACCTTTTGTGTCTGTGTCTTAAGGGAAACAGAGAAATGTATTAGGAACATGGAATCTTGGACAAACATGATAACAGCTACAGATTTGAAATTGAGAAGAAACCAAGGATGTGAATTGGTATTACCTATGTTTTTCTCAAACCTATATTCAGCAAGTCTTAATCATTTGATTGAAAGTTTTTATGCCCGCTTTTATCCTATTAAGTCTTTCAATCGTCTCGCTCCCCACAAACTAAATGCAGGGAATCCTTTCTTTCCATAATCCTTTACCCTCTCCTTCGCTTTATGGTCTTAACTACCAGATTTGTTCCTCATGTCTGAATATTTGGGGAAGGGGTAGCATATACAGTATAAGGAAGCCTGCTTTAAGACTCAACCCAGTAGGAAAACTCAGAGAAATTCCAAAAAATCAGGGAGTCTATTGAAGTTTGTTATGATGATCAAGAGCTCATGGTTGCCTGCTTCTTACCATTTGTGTTCTTTTGACCAAACTTTCTCAGGCCTTCCCCTGACCCCTGTCACAGGCCCCTGAATCCTCGCTTAGTCCCCAGACTGAGCAAGTCCCAAAATGCCAACATGCCTCCTTTTCAGCTTGTCCTAAGAACCAGCTGACAAGGCGAGACAGGCTTCCTGTCAACCCCCAACGACCCTGCCTCCTTGCTTGTCCAACGCCTTTAAAAATTTCTGCTAGGGCTTTCCATCTACCAATGCAGGGTTCAGTCCCTGGGTCCGGGGAGATCCCACATGCTGGGCCACGCCTACTGAGCCCACGGGCCGTAGCTAGCGAAGCCTGCACACCCTAGAGTTCTTGCTCCAGAAGAGACGGCATCTCAATGAGAAGCCCACACACCACAACCAAAGAATAGCCCCCCTTGCCACGGCTAGCGAAAACCCCATGCGGCAACGAAGACCCAGCACAGCGAAAAACCAATCTTAAAAAAAAAGAAAGCTTCTGCTAAGATCTGTTTGTCTCTTCCCCATAAAAGAAAAGCTTTTTCTGTTTGATTTTCAGACTCCTGTATACATTTCTGAGATTAAAGTCTTCTCCCTAATGAAACAGTCTTTTTGAAGAAAGCTTCTTCCTATCTACGTACAGATTTGACAACTAGCGATCTTCCTACCATGCATTTCTAAGATGTTAGATGGTTTTTCGTGTCAAAAGCAATGTGTTGGCAGCGTATTGGATTCCTTGTGTATGAAACAGCCAGGACAGGCAGATCTATTGACTCAGAAAGGAAACTGGTGGTTGCAAGGGCTGGGGAGGGAGTGGGGGGTGACTGTCAGTGGGCACAGGGTTTCTTTGAGGGGTGATGGAAAGATCCCAAACTTAGATTCTGGTGACAGCTGCACAACTCTGTGAAACCAGAGAGCACTGAATTGCATACTTTGGGTGAATTTTATGGTACTTGACTTCTATCTCAATAAAGATTTTTTAAAATGTATTCCAATGATAGACTGAAATAGAAAATGAAAGTGAGACATATCTTGAACTTTAAATTAGTTAAATTTTAAAGTCTTTCTTTCACTTGATAAAATAACACACACGGTAGCCCAAATTTAGTGCATAATTCAGTATCTATTTCCAAAAATGCCTCTTAGCTCAATGAAGTGAGAATTTGTACATCTTAATAAAGTTTTTCAAATAATACAGCAGGCAAGGTAAAAAGCAGCAAAATTGATGTAAAGGTTAAAAGATGAAATGAAAAAAATTAACTGGCTATATCACTGACACTGGAATATTCTCAAAGCTAAGTATGGAGACTGATCTCTGATTCTTTTTTTTTTTTTTAATTGAAAAAGCAGTTTTTTATTCTTTCTTGGCCTCTCTTTTAGCAAGTCACCTATACATACACACACATATGTGTTTGCTAAGATGCTTCAGTTGTGTCTGACTCTGTGCAACCCTATGGATTGCAGCCTACCAGGCTCCTCTGTCCATGGAATGCTTCTCCAGGCAAGAATACTGGAGTGGGTTGCCATGCCCTCCTCTAGGGGGTCTTCTGCACTCAGGGATTGAACTTGTGTCTCTTATGTCCCCTGCATTGGCAGGTGGGTCCCTTACCACTAGTGCCACCTGGGAAGCCCGTATATATGTGTGTGTGTGTGTACATATTTTTTTTAAAGCAGCATTTGGATCCTATTCTTGGCACTGAAGAGAGGATCAGAAGTTAGTGAAATAACACATGCAGAGGAAATCCCGAGAATAGAGCCCAAACCTTAGGGAAGGCTTGCTCCCTGGTACTTTTTCTGTAATTTAGAATACTTCACTGTGGATGGGGTGACACGTGCAGGTCTCAATCTCTGTTTCCCCTGAAGCACGTTGGAGATGCTGGTTAACATCACAGGCTGTGGAGCCCAAAATGCCTAGGTTAGAACCCCAGCTCCACCACACTTTCCCTGAGTAACCTGGGAAAGGGACTTATCCTTTTAGTGCCTCCAGTTTCCTGTGGGGATAATATCAGTCCCTCATCCATGGGATTGTCATGAGGCTTAAATGGGTTGATGTTTGCCAAGAGGTTAGCATAATGCCGAGCATGTCGTACATGCCTGACGAGTGTTTATTTAAAAAGTACAATTTGAAGCACCTTCCACCCTCCAGAGGTGGTAATTAACATTTGAAAGATGAATCAGAGCCTCACTCTGGAGGGTACGCTTAGATATCAGCTATCTTTCTCTCACTGGAGAAGCTATTAACTATTATGATTGATGCTAGATATGATATTTCATTGGTGAAATGATAAGTTTTGTGGAGGACAGGTACTCCTACCCTGGCATTAGCTGAGAAGCAAGACCAACAGTCACCAGAAACTGGAGAATTTTAGGATTCTGAACAATCCTGTGTGCTCATGAGCATTTAGACTGAGTTGCGGGTAAAGAATTTGCCTATAATGCAGGAAACACAGGAGACATGAGTTTGATCCCTGGGTCGGGAAGATCCCCTAGAGGACGAAATGGCAATCCAGTGCAGTACTTTTGCCTGAAAAATCCCACGAACAGAGGAGCCTGGAGGGCCACAGACCACGGGGTCACAAAGAGTGGGACACAACTGACAAGCACTCTAGCACTCTTGACTTGGACTAGAATGGTCACTGAATCCTGTCTTTGACGAGTGTCTCTTTCCTCTGAATGCATCTTTCTTGCAAGGTGCCTAAAAGGTTCTTTGGGTGCCTAAAAGCACAGGCTGCAAAGACCTGATGGAGAAGACAGATCAGCTTACATAACCATGTCTTTGTCTGCCTGTTAATCCACGGGTCTCTCCAGGCACAGATTCAGTCCGTGACTTATTTTCTTTCTGCTGCTCCCTGTTCGCACAGCCAACAAGGAGGAGACCCGCAGTTCTGTCCTGAGTTTAATGTTGGGAGGCCACTGACATCTTCCAAAAATAACCAAACATGATTAATTACCATATGGGCTCAGATCTATGCTTTCAACGGGCTCCATAAAAATGCCAGTAGAAGTGTAACATTTTTCTTTCTCAAGGAGTTTATAATCCAAACGTGGTACCAAGGTAAACACAAAGTTAAAAGGCAAAGGAAGCCCTGAAGAGAGAACATCTTCCTGCATCCATTTCACAATATTTGTTGAGCATGTGGTGTGTACCATGGACTGTGCTGAGGGCTCTGGGGAGCATAAAGATGGATCAGTCAGGATTCTGAGATGAAAAGAGCTGATCCTGACACTGATTGAAAACAAGTGCAAAGCGTCTCAGTTTATAAGCACTCACGGACTTACCTATGGCCAGCAGTAAGTCTTCAAAATGCCCAGACAATTCTCCTTTTATGCTGTCCTCGATGTCCTTCTGGCTGATGCTTCTGTATTCGTCAAATGCTGAAAAGCAGCATTGCAAAAAAATTGAAAGTATCCCAGTTGACACCTGAATATATTTTAGCTTCTGATTTGATATGCAGCACAAACACTTCTTTAAACCATCAAAAACTCAGCACAGAAGTTTTTTGTTTTTGATTTCTTTTTAAAAATATCATCGACAATAAAACTTGAACTTCATAGGCCATTTTCTTCAATGATTAATCTCTCTCTCTCCTTTCTTCCCTCCCCATTCCAAGCTGTAAGCATTTAAAATAGCCTGAAAGGTTAAATGATAAACAATTTCTCTAGCAAGGTGGGCTAACTTTTAAAAGATAACAGTACCCGAGAAACCAGAATGTGGTCATGAGTCAAATATGTTTTAAATCTGCTACTGAAATCTTAACTGTGAGGATTTCTTTGTGCTGAATAAATCACTCCCCAAGGCAGCAGAGCCCATTTCATACTTACTGGAAGGCGTTGAAAGTTATTGGTCAATATTTCCCGAAAGTAAAAGCTGTACACACACCACCTAGCTTGGAGGGATACTTTATAAGCCAAGTATATTGTTTCCAAGTAAAATTTGAAAACAGAAAATTTGGAGATCTATGATTGTTTGGTTTTTATTTTTCAAATAAAGACATTAATAAAGCAACTATAATATACTATTACTATTATTTTATAAAAAGGATAAAATTTCAATGTCCAAGTCTCCTCATTTTCCCACGAACTCGGCGTAAGCATAGTCATGCACCGTGGTGGTTCTCCAGACCAGCACAGGGAAGATACAGTTAGATGTCCACAGGAAGTGGGGTTCTAGATTTTGGGTGCTGTTGCTTCCAGAATGACCCAGGGAGATGCATGAGTGAAGGGGTGGGTGCTTAGCAGTTCCATGGAATAGCTGGTCTGAGAAAAACAGCTTCCTCTCCGCACCCATTTGCCGGGGGCCAGCGTGAGGAACTCCGCCCATGGCAAAGGTCATGAGGAAGGAGGCTTTGGCATATGCAAAGGTGTGATCAAGCCTCAGGAGACCCCCTGTTCCCGAGCATCTACCCCAAAACCAGAGTCTGTTTTTTGCTCTCA
>SJYX01003346.1:153090-181052 GCA_006410675.1 Oreotragus oreotragus | reverse complement strand
TTAGAACAGGCAGAGGAACCAGAGATCAAATTGCCAACATCCGCTGGATCATGGAAAAAGCAAGAGAGTTCCAGAAAAACATCTATTTCTGCTTTATTGACTATGCCAAAGCCTTTGACTGTGTGGATCACAATCAACTGTGGAAAATTCTGAAAGAGATGGGAATACCAGACCACCTAACCTGCCTCTTGAGAAATCTGTATGCAGGTCAGGAAGCAACAGTTAGAACTGCACGTGGAACAACAGACTGGTTCCAAATAGGAAAAGGAGTACGTCAAGGCTGTATATTGTCTCCCTGCTTATTTAACTTATATGCAGAATTCAGTTATACATTAACGTATACACATTTTTTCTCATATAGGTTATCACAGAATATTGAGTAAAGCTCCCTGGGCTATACAGTAGGCTCTGCTGGCTGTCTATCTTTTATACATTAGTGTGCATATGTTAATCCCAAGCTCCTGATTCATTTTAGAGCAGTTCTAGGTTTACAGCAAAATTGAGCAGATCCAATATTTCTTTTATCATCATTGATCAGAATTCATCGTTGATAGAATCTCCATTTTTAAACTTAGCACAAAGCTACCCAAATAAAGTGGCTTCCCAGATGGCTCAGTGGTAAAGAACCTGTCTGCTAATGCAGGAGACACAACAGATTTGAGTTTTATCCCTGGGTTGGAAAGATCCCTTGGAGGAAGGCATGGCAACCCACTCCAGTATTCTTGCCTGGAGAATCTCATGGACTGAGGAGCCTGGAGGGCTATAGTCCATGGAGTTGCAAAGAGGTGGACACAAATGAAGCAACTTAGCACACATGCACCCAAATAAAGACCGTATTTCTCAGCTTCCCTTAGAGCTAGGTTTATCTGTATAACTAAATTCTGATCCATGAAATATATGTGATGCCTCACGTACGGTTTCTGGGAGTCCGTAAAGAGAAAAGATGAACACGTCTTGGTCTTTGACTCTTTTCAGTTGTCTGGAATAAAGGTGTAATGGCTGGATGTTGAGCAGCCATCTAGATAAGAAGTATAATCTACAGGCTGAAGATGGTGGAACCTCAAGACTGAAGGTCTGATAATGATGGTGCCATGATACTGAGCTATGGATGGCTTCCTTTGGATTTCTTTTACACAGAGGGAAAATTTCTAATCCTTGTTGGCTAATCTAATTCTCACCATTTCACCTACTAAGCTGTCCTTCCTGCAGCAGCCACAGAAATGCCCTGCTGAGATTTCATTTCAAGAGAACATGCTGCAAAGAATGTAGCTGGCTGATAGCTTCCAACCTTTGGATCTGCCACAAAATTCACACCAAGATCATGGTCTCTCCAGGCTGCTTTCAGCTATGACTGAGCATGGAAGGGGAACCGCAGCTGGGCCACCATTCCACCCCGTGTAAGACTCCTCCAAAGGGCACACCTTGCTCAGGGTTCCCCCTCGGTCTGCCACGGCTTCCTCAGGGCAGTGCTGTAGACAGACGGAGGCCCTTCCCGTCTGAGCCTCCTTCCTTCCCTCTCTCCTTTCACAGGTGTCACACCCGTACTGTAGTCAGCAGTTCCACCCCACCTACCCTGCTCTGCCTCTTCTTCACCCTTCGCAAGCATTTCACCCAACATATCCTTTGCACCTTTTGTTATCTGCTTTGTGGGGTAACTATATTTCTTTCATGGAAAAGAAAGTGACTATCTCTGATGGGAAGGAGAAGATGGTCTTGCCTCAGAACTAGATTTTTTCCTTCCCCTCCTTCAAGTCAACAAATACAGTAAGTCCCCTAAACACAAACCTTCAAGGTGCAAACTTTCAAAGACTCGAACACGCTCCTGAATGCCACCTTTTGTACTTACTGCTATACTACTGGACTGCTGTACTTTTCAAGGTGTTAATCCTGTAAGATTAAAGCTGTTCTATTCCTTGTTTGTTTATGTATTATTTGTATGAACAGTATTATAAATCTATTACAGTATTGTACCATATAGCTGATAGGTAGTTGGGTACCTAGGCTAACTTTGTTGGACTTATGAACACGTTGGACTTTACAAACTCACTCTCGGAACTCATTCGTATGTCCAGCATCTATTTCATCACAGGCTTTCCTCTAGAACCAGAGGAGGTTCCTAAAGGGATGAGGTTCTCTGACATGATCAAAGTTTGCCTGTTCATTGGATGGAAAAAATAATATGTAAATGACCGAAAATTAACAAGATAATTTCAGATGGTAATAGGTGCAATTAAGAAAATTAAACTAAGTGAATTAACATAAAATATCTGGAAGAATAGTGTTCCAGATGGAAAGAACATCATGTACAAAGACTTCAAGATAGGAATAAGCTGAGAATGTCCACAGAGCAGCAAGAAAGCCAGTACAGCTACAGCAACGAATTGGGGTGGTGGGCAGGGGAGGAGAGGGTGTAATGATCAGCTTTATGTGTCAATCTGGCCAGGCTACAGTCCTCAGCTATTCAATCAAACATTAATCTAGTGTTGCTGTGAAAGTATTTTGCAGTTACAGTCCATTATCGATCGACCTTTTGAGGGAGCATCTTAGATATTCTAAGCAGGCCTAATTCAATCAGTCAAAGAGCCTTAATTAAGAAGAAAGCTGAGCTTCTCTGAAAAAAAAAAAAAAAAAAAAGGTAGCTTTGATGTGTGAAAGGAAGCGAGGGATCAAGGATAGTTCTAGTTTTGGGGCCTAGGCAATGGGATTAATGATGGGGCCACTAACACTCAGGGACAACAAAATAGAGAATTTGACTTCTCAGGTCAAAAAAACAAAATCGGACAATATCCTTTCAGGCTAGGAACACGTGGGCTTAAGGTTCCACAACTGCTTCCCATTTCGGGGCTGTTCTAACAGTTGGAGAGCACAGAATCTCCAAATCCATCACGCTGACTCCCATACCTCAAGGGTACAGGCCTTCCCCAGTGTCTCGGGGGGAAAGAACCTGCTTGCCAATGCAGGTGACACAAGAGACTCAGGTTCAATCCCTGAGTCGGGAAGATTCCTAGAGAAGGAAATGGCAACCCACTCGAGTATTCTTGCCTGGAGAATCCACGGACAGAGGAGGCTGGCGGGTTACAGCCCACGGGGTCCCAAAGAGTCAGACATGACCGAGCAACTGAGCACGTGCTCAAGTGTGCATTGGAAGAAAGACACTCTTTCTGATCATCAAATCCGAGGCAGAAACAGCCTGTGCAGAGCTCATACCTTCATGGATTTCTTCAGCTGTTTCGCATCGAACACTGCCGGTGGGGTCACGAGGGCTACCATGAGACCCTTGAAATGGCCAGAGAGGTCACCCTTCAAGTCATCTTTCAGTTCCTGAAATTAAAAGAAAAAGAAAATCATGAACTACTTCTCTTCCTCCAAAGTCATCTAGTAATAGATGAACATGAATGTATGAATTCAGACAAAAAACATGTACATCCACAGGAGATAAACAGAAATGGTGAGAATACTTCTATGGCTATTAATCTGCATTTTATGACTGCTCTAAAATGTTCTGTTTTACAGATGGTTTCCTGAAGGGAAGGCAATGGAGGAGGCCCTGTGAGGGACACAGATAGGAACTGTCTATTAAAATGCATTTCCCAGGCCTTGATGTTCTCAGTGCTGGGGCTGGGTGAGGGAAGAGGATGGAGGAGGAGCCCCGTAATTCACACTCAGTTTTAATGGGAGGTGCTCCATTCCGCCTGGCTTCTCAGTGTCTGCCAAACAGCTTCGAAGGGAGAAGATGAGGGAAGACAGTGAGTGGTCATTTGCCTCTGCTCGGAGTGTGGGAACAGGAAGCATCCAAAGTGGTTTTCTGGCAACAAGAGCAGGGGAAACTAGAAACGTGGCAACAGGGAAACCTTACTTTTTCATACCCTCTTTCGGCAGTGTTTTCACAGGTTACCTAAGTCCAATCCATCTCCCTTGCTTGAAGAAGGCAAGTAATATGGTTTCTATTTTCAATAGCCAAAGGAGTATTACTGAATAATTATTTTTCCTGCTCGTGATGATCTCCAGCCTTGAAACAAGAGGCTGAAAGCCCAACGGACTGCTATGACAATGTGGGTGCAGACCAACATCTTCCGTGACCCTGGGGGCCCAGTGGGGGTAGGTTCCTGCCAAAGCAAATGGAATGGAACCAGTGAAGTCATCCTGAGGGGTTTCCTCCTCAACGGCTACACTCCAACCCATCTGTCCTCAACCTTGCTTCACAGGCTCTCCTCCCGTCCTACTGTGAGGCATGGTTTTCATCCTTCCCCTCTATCCTTCCTCTGTGCTTTGGAAATCCTGAAAGGCCAATGGATCGTTCACATTCCCTGTACATGGGTGTGTTGCCTTGGCCAGAAGCTTGGCAATTCTTTTAATTTGACAAGTGTTTACTGGGTACCTGGCTCTATGCCAGGCACTTAGTGATGAGTTAGACACAATCCTTACCGCTAGGACACTGTACCCTAAAGGGAAAAACAGAAATAGTCAAAGATAAAATTTCCATGTAATATATGAAATATCTAATAAAGGGAACACAGCACTTCCTCAATGGCTCCGGAGTAAAGAAACAGCCTGTACTACAGCAGAACTGGCAAGGAGAGGATCTTTTCCAGTTTCAATCCTTGGGTGGGGAAGAGCCCCTGAAGAAAGAAATGGCAACCCACTCCAGTATTTTTACCAGGAAAATCCCATGGACAGAGGAACCTAGTGGGCTACAGCCTGTGGGGTCACAAAAAATTGGACATATCTGAGTAACTGAGCACACACACAGGGGAAACACGGAGGAGGATGTCTTAAGGGAGCCGTGGGCTGGGAGAACAGTGCTGGGTGACGCCTCAGGTGCCTGCGGATGGGCACAACACCCTCTCGATTCTGGATCTGTGCTGTGTTTCTACTCTTCCCTTACCAGTTCATTATCCAGGCAGCTAAAATAATCTTTTAAAAATAAAAATGACATTATAGCATTTCCCTTTGCAAAAGGCAAAGGAGAAAGGGAAAGATATGCCCAACTGAGAGTTCCAGAAAATAGCAAGGAGAGATAAGAAAGCCTTCTTAATTGACCAATCCAAAGAAATAGAGGAAAATAATAGAATGGGAAAGACTAGAGAGCTCTTCAAGAAAATTAGAGACACCAACGGAACATTTCATGCAAAGATGGGCACAATAAAGGACAGAAACAGCAAGGACCTAACAGAAGCAGAAGAGATTAAGAAGAGGTGGCAAGAATACACAGAAGAACTACACAAAATGGTCTTAATGACCCAGATAACCACGATAATGTGGTCACTCAGCTAGAGCCAGACACCCTGGTGTGTGAAGTCAAGTGGACCTTAGGAAGCATTACCACGATCAAAGCTAGTGGAGGTGATGGAATTCCAGCTGACCTATTTCCAGTCTGTAAAGACGATGCTGTGAAAGTGCTGCATTCAAAATGCCAGCAAATTTGGAAAACAGCAGTGGCCACAGGACTGGAAAAGGTCAGTTTTCATTCCAATTCCAAAGAAAAGTAATGCCAAAGAATGTTGAAACTACTGTACAACTGTGCTCATTTCACATGCCAGCAAGGTAATGATCAAAATCCTTCAAGCTAGGCTTCAACAATATGTGAACTAAGAATGTCCAGATGTACAAGCTGGATTTTAAAATGGCAGAGGAAACAGAGATCAAATTGCCAAATCTGATATGAACTGGCAAGGAGAGGATCTTTTCCAGTCCTGTGGCCACTGCTAATTTTCTTAAAGAGATCATAGAAAAAGCAAGGCAATTCCAAAAGCCACCTATTTCTGCTTCATTGACTAAATGAAACTATAAGGAAACAGAGATCAAATTGCCAAATCTGATATGAACTGGCAAGGAGAGGATCTTTTCCAGTCCTGTGGCCACTGCTAATTTTCTTAAAGAGATCATAGAAAAAGCAAGGCAATTCCAAAAGCCACCTATTTCTGCTTCATTGACTAAATGAAACTATAGCCTTTGACTGTGTGGATCACAACAAACTGGAAAATTCTGAAAGAGATGGGAATAACAGACCACCTTACCTGCCTCCTAAGAAACCTGTATGCAGCTTAAGAAGCAACAGTTAGTACCGGACGTGGAACAATGGACTGGTTCCAAATTTGGGGAAGGAGTACGTCAAGCCTGTATATTGTCACCCTGCTTATTTAAAGTCTGTACAAAGTATATCATGTGAAATGCAAGGCTGGGTGAAGCACAAGCTGGAATCAACATTGCTGGGAAAAATATTAATAACCTCAGATAAGCAGGGGGAAGGCAATGGCACCCCATCCCAGTACTCTTGCCTGGAAAATCCAATGGACGGAGTAGCCTGGTGGGCTGCAGTCCATGGGGTCGCTAACAGTCGGACAGATTGAGCGACTTCACTTTCACTTTTCTCTTTCATGCATTGGAGAAGGAAATGGCGACCCACTCCAGTATTCTTGCCTGGAGAATCCCAGGGATGGGGGAGCCTGGTGGGCTGCCGTCTATGGGGTCACACAGAGTCGGACACGACTGAAGTGACTTAGCAGCAGCAGCAGCAGCAGATATGCAGATAATACTACACTAATGGCATAATGGGAATAGGAACTAAAGAGCCTCTTGACGAAGGTGAAAGAGGAGAGCGAAAAAGCTGGCCTAAAACTCAACACTCAAAAAACTAGGTGGAAAAGACACACAAAATGTTCCTGAAGAGTTCTTATAAAACTTCCGGTGTTTAGTAAGTTTTCATTCACTGAACGAATTTTAAAATCTATAATTATATAAATATATTAAAGCTGAAAGAGAAATTGAAAATCACCTAAGACAGGATTTATCAGATAACTGATCAGATGATTCTTTGTTGTGGGGACTGTCTTGTGCATTGAAGAATGTTGAGCAGCTTCTCTATCTTGTGCATGAGGTATCAGCAACATTCCTCTCCCACCAGTTGTGGCAATCAGCATGTCTGGAGATGCTGCCAAATAGCCACTGGGGAGCAAAATCATCCTTGATTTAGAGCCACTGATCCAAGTCAAACCTCCTTATTCAATGGTGAAGATAACTGAGGTCCAGAAAGGTCAAACAACACGTCCAAGGCCATTCAGACAGTTCAGGGCAAAACCACATCTATTCCAGGCTGTTGACTGGATACACTGGGCACTTTCTGTTACACTTGGCCTGAAATAAAAGATCTGGGGGCATCATCATGTGGGAGCAGCCCCGCCCCACAGTGATTAGCTCATTACTGCCTGTTATGTTAGGGAAGCCGTACCTTTCCACATACTGCTTCATATTCCTTGGCAATCAGCTGCCGTTGTGCATTCGTCCTCTCAGTCAGAATGCTGATCAGTGTTTTCTCATCGGTCCCTAAACGAGACGAAAACAACTGTATTCACCATCAACCCAAATATGCTTAATGTATCTGTCATGAACAAAAGAAAGATGATTAACTGTCTGAAACAGATGCAGAGAGGAAGGCATTTTAATTTCTAATTTCCAGGTCTTATCAGGTTGGCATCTTTATTTCTTTGATTCCCTGGCTTTGAGGAAAGAAAATTAACTTTATTTGGATAGTTTTAGGGGAAGAAAGCCATCATGGCTCAAATATTCCCATCTATACATCAGACAGAGGAAGAAGCACAAGGATCATGCCGCTTTTGAAGTAGGGTTTTTTTCATCCTTGTGAGGTTCAGTTACTGTCATTTCACCTTCTACTTTTCTCTTATCTCCATATTTGGTATACAAAGTCATTTTTTTTCTCTAGAAAAAAGGAACTGATGCTAATTGAGAACCTACCACACACTAGGCACCTTTTATTTGTTGTCATAGTTAATACTATCCAGGGAAGTAGGTATGATTAAGCTGTTCTAAAGATAAAGATGCAAACATTTAGAAAACTCACCTCATTTGCCAAAGTCATGCAGCTTTTAAGTGGCACAGCAAGAATTTGAACCTTAATCCAAATCTTTTAACCCAAAACATGTATTTCTATGTCCACTGGTCCATACATGTTTCAGGCATTTCAGACCCATATACTTAACTACCTGTCTTAAGTACAAGTAAAGGGCTGATGTTCAAGCTGGATTTAGAAAAGGCAGAGGAACCAGAGATCAAATTGCCAACATCCGCTGGACCATTGAAAATACGAGAGTTCCAGAAAAACATCTACTTCTGCTTTATTGACTATGCCAAAGCCTTTGACTGTGTGGATCACAACAAACTGTGGAAAATTCTGAAAGATATGGGAATATCAGACCACCTGATCTGCCTCCTGAGAAATCTGTATGCAGGTCAAGAAGCAACAGCTGCAACTGGACATGGAACAACAGACTGGTTCCAAAGAGGGGAAGGAGTACATCAAGGCTGTATATTGTCACCCTGCTTATTTAACTTATATGCAGAGTACATCAGGAGAAGGCAATGGCACCCCACTCCAGTACTCTTGCCTGGAAAATCCCATGGGCGGAGGAGCCTGGTAGGCTGCAGTCTGTGGGGTCGCAAAGAGTCGGACACGACTGAGCGACTTCACTTTTCACTGTCACGCATTGGAGAAGGAAATGGCAACCCACTTCAGTTTTCTTGCCTGGAGAATCCCAGGGACAGGGGAGCCTGGTGGGCTGCCGTCTATGGGGTCGCACAGAGTTGGACATGACTGAAGCGACTTAGCAGCAGGAGCAGCAGCAGCAGCAGAGTACATCATGAGCAATGCTGGGCTGGATGAAACAGAAGCTGGAATCAACATTGCTCGCAGAAATATCAATAACTTCAGATATGCAGATGATACCACACTTACGGCAGAAAGTGAAGAACTAAAGAGCCTCTGATGAAAGTGAAAGAGGAGAGTGAAAAAGCTGGNAATACTACACTAATGGCATAATGGGAATAGGAACTAAAGAGCCTCTTGACGAAGGTGAAAGAGGAGAGCGAAAAAGCTGGCCTAAAACTCAACACTCAAAAAACTAGGTGGAAAAGACACACAAAATGTTCCTGAAGAGTTCTTATAAAACTTCCGGTGTTTAGTAAGTTTTCATTCACTGAACGAATTTTAAAATCTATAATTATATAAATATATTAAAGCTGAAAGAGAAATTGAAAATCACCTAAGACAGGATTTATCAGATAACTGATCAGATGATTCTTTGTTGTGGGGACTGTCTTGTGCATTGAAGAATGTTGAGCAGCTTCTCTATCTTGTGCATGAGGTATCAGCAACATTCCTCTCCCACCAGTTGTGGCAATCAGCATGTCTGGAGATGCTGCCAAATAGCCACTGGGGAGCAAAATCATCCTTGATTTAGAGCCACTGATCCAAGTCAAACCTCCTTATTCAATGGTGAAGATAACTGAGGTCCAGAAAGGTCAAACAACACGTCCAAGGCCATTCAGACAGTTCAGGGCAAAACCACATCTATTCCAGGCTGTTGACTGGATACACTGGGCACTTTCTGTTACACTTGGCCTGAAATAAAAGATCTGGGGGCATCATCATGTGGGAGCAGCCCCGCTCCACAGTGATTAGCTCATTACTGCCTGTTATGTTAGGGAAGCCGTACCTTTCCACATACTGCTTCATATTCCTTGGCAATCAGCTGCCGTTGTGCATTCGTCCTCTCAGTCAGAATGCTGATCAGTGTTTTCTCATCGGTCCCTAAATGAGACGAAAACAACTGTATTCACCATCAACCCAAATATGCTTAATGTATCTGTCATGAACAAAAGAAAGATGATTAACTGTCTGAAACAGATGCAGAGAGGAAGGCATTTTAATTTCTAATTTCCAGGTCTTATCAGGTTGGCATCTTTATTTCTTTGATTCCCTGGCTTTGAGGAAAGAAAATTAACTTTATTTGGATAGTTTTAGGGGAAGAAAGCCATCATGGCTCAAATATTCCCATCTATACATCAGACAGAGGAAGAAGCACAAGGATCATGCCGCTTTTGAAGTAGGGTTTTTTTCATCCTTGTGAGGTTCAGTTACTGTCATTTCACCTTCTACTTTTCTCTTATCTCCATATTTGGTATACAAAGTCATTTTTTTTCTCTAGAAAAAAGGAACTGATGCTAATTGAGAACCTACCACACACTAGGCACCTTTTATTTGTTGTCATAGTTAATACTATCCAGGGAAGTAGGTATGATTAAGCTGTTCTAAAGATAAAGATGCAAACATTTAGAAAACTCACCTCATTTGCCAAAGTCATGCAGCTTTTAAGTGGCACAGCAAGAATTTGAACCTTAATCCAAATCTTTTAACCCAAAACATGTATTTCTATGTCCACTGGTCCATACATGTTTCAGGCATTTCAGACCCATATACTTAACTACCTGTCTTAAGTACAAGTAAAGGGCTGATGTTCAAGCTGGATTTAGAAAAGGCAGAGGAACCAGAGATCAAATTGCCAACATCCGCTGGACCATTGAAAATACGAGAGTTCCAGAAAAACATCTACTTCTGCTTTATTGACTATGCCAAAGCCTTTGACTGTGTGGATCACAACAAACTGTGGAAAATTCTGAAAGATATGGGAATATCAGACCACCTGATCTGCCTCCTGAGAAATCTGTATGCAGGTCAAGAAGCAACAGCTGCAACTGGACATGGAACAACAGACTGGTTCCAAAGAGGGGAAGGAGTACATCAAGGCTGTATATTGTCACCCTGCTTATTTAACTTATATGCAGAGTACATCAGGAGAAGGCAATGGCACCCCACTCCAGTACTCTTGCCTGGAAAATCCCATGGGCGGAGGAGCCTGGTAGGCTGCAGTCTGTGGGGTCGCAAAGAGTCGGACACGACTGAGCGACTTCACTTTTCACTGTCACGCATTGGAGAAGGAAATGGCAACCCACTTCAGTTTTCTTGCCTGGAGAATCCCAGGGACAGGGGAGCCTGGTGGGCTGCCGTCTATGGGGTCGCACAGAGTTGGACATGACTGAAGCGACTTAGCAGCAGGAGCAGCAGCAGCAGCAGAGTACATCATGAGCAATGCTGGGCTGGATGAAACAGAAGCTGGAATCAACATTGCTCGCAGAAATATCAATAACTTCAGATATGCAGATGATACCACACTTACGGCAGAAAGTGAAGAACTAAAGAGCCTCTGATGAAAGTGAAAGAGGAGAGTGAAAAAGCTGGTTTAAAACTCAACATTCAGAAAACTAAGATCATGGCATCTGGTCCCATCACTTCAAGGCAAATAGAGGGGGAAACAGTGGAAACAGTGACAGACTTTATTTTTGGGGGCTCCAAAACTCTCACTTTTTCAGTGGTCCAGTGGATGTTGGCAATTTGATCTCTGGTTCCTCTGCCTTTTCTAAATCCAGCTTGAACATCAGCCCTTTACTTGTACTTAAAACAGATAGTTAAGTATATGGGTCTGAAATGCCTGCTCCACTCTAGATGGTGACTGCAGCCATGAAATTAAAAGATGCTTGTTCCTTGGAAGAAAATCTATGACAAACCTAGACAGCTTATTAAAAAGCAGAGACATTACTTTGCCAGCAAAGGTCTGTTTAGTCAAAGCTTTGGTTTTTCCGGTGGTCATGTATGGATGTAAGAGTTGGACTATAAAGAAAGCTGACCCAAGAATTGATGTTTTAAACTGTGGTGTTGGAGAAGACTCTTGAGAGTCCCTTGGACAGCAAGGAGATCCAACCAATCCATTCTAAAGGAGATCAGTCCTGAGTATTTTTTGGAAGGATGAAACTCCAATACTTTGGCCTGGTGATACGAAGAACTGACTCACTGGAAAAGACTCTGATGCTGGGAAAGATTGAAGGTAGGAGGAGAAGGGGACAACAGAGGATGAGATGGTTGGATGGCATCACTGACTCAAAGGACATGAATTTGAGGAGGCTCCGGGGGTTGGTGATGGACAGGGCAGCCTGGTGTGCTGAAGTCCATAGAGTCGCAGAGTCAGACACGACTGAGCGAATGAACTGAACTGAAAGGGTTGATGCATGCCTGGCATGAAAACGACGTCACCATTTTCTTAGTAATTAAATAATAAGATATTGTTGGAAGTTGCGTCTACTCCTTTGTGGTAGAGGACTACCCCTGGGTTTGGGGCTGTGCGTTGGCTAGAATGGTATAAAAGATCAGTTGGAACTCAAGGCTTATCTTCCCCATGTTGCGTGATCCACACAGGCCTTGGTTCCATTTGTCCATGGCAGTGGTACCATGGACCATTCACTCTACATGAATGATGGGGCAAAAGAAACTGAATGTGACTAGTTGCTGGGCCTCCCAGTGAAAGATGCTGCCCCAGTGGATCTCTGGTCTCGTATTCTCTGTATAGTTAAGGAAACAGAATTGGATTGAATCCTGGTTGTGCTCTGTGAATCTGATTATCAACTCAGATCCTGTCATGGCATCTGGACCGATGCATGACTGAACACCTCCAACTACAAGTATCTCAAACTCAGCTGCTCCAGGGTGCATTAATTCTATTTGGATTCTATTTGCATTCATTCCACTGGATTTTATTCTGTTCTATTCATTCTATTCTATTTCTTCTCTAGCTTGTCTTTCATTCTATGTTCCTGAGTCAATGACACCACTATAGATACAGTCATCCAAGCAAAGATTCTCAAGTCATCCTATACTCCTTTCTTTTCCCTACTCTTTACGTTGTAGCAATCCACTGAATCTCTTGAGTTTGTCCTCTTTTCTGCTACTGTGCATTCATCATATTTTACCTGGAAACTTCAATAGCCTCCTAACTTGATCCCATTATAATTCATACTGTAGAGTTCTGCCTAAGTAATTTTTTAAAACACATCAGATCATATCAATTCCTAAAGATTCTCTGTAATCTTCAGGATGAAGCTTAAGCTCCTTAGCTTGTGTACCAGTTTCTCTGGACCTAGCTTGGGCTTCCCTTGTAGTGTAGTTGGTAAAGAATCTGCCTATGACGCAGGAGCCTGGGTTTGATTTCTGAGTTGGGAAGATCCCCTGGAGAAGGAAATGGCAACCCACTCCAATATTCTTGCTTGGAGAATCCCATGGACTCTAGCCTGCTAGGCTCCTCTGTCCATGGGGTCGCAAGAGTCGGACACGACTTAGTGACCAGCACCACCAGCTCTTGCCTCATGTCTCTGTTCTAATTTTCCACCCCCTTCTCTGCATCTCTATACCTTACGCCCCTAGACTCCAGATAGAACTAACCACCCACAATCACATGTAGGTTGTACATCAGGCAATCTCTCCTCTCTTATTTCTGCAAATGCTCAACACCAGAAATTAAACCAAGACGCCTCATGGTTCAGAGGCTGGATCTCACACGTCCCTAAGGCAAATGCCACCTCAACACCTGGTTTTAAGTGGGTCTGCAAACCTGTGAAGAAACATAATGTAAAGGAAGAAAGACAACAGAGAGAATTTAAAGACCATTAATTCATTCAGTTTGACAACAGCCTCATGGAAAAGTCTATTCAACACTGTGTAGAAATAGGGAAACAAAGAGGTAGATAAAGAAATAACTTTTATTTAAAAATAGAAAAAAAAAACCTAAACAGGCAGAAATACAATAATATTAAACTGATATAAAACCTTAATAGTATAATTCATGAAACTTAACAAACTGACCCTAAAATTTATAGGAGAGGGCAAGGAGCCAAGAAGAAAAACTCCTGGTTTACTAGACACTAGTGTCACTATAAAATAATAATAGTAGTTATGACAACGTTGTATAAAGATGGGGAGAGGCAAGTAGACCAGTGGAATGTAACAGAGAGCACTATAACCATGAGACACTGGTGGCATTACAAATCAGTGTGGAAAGGATGAACTCTTCAATCGATTGCACTGGGACAATTGCATAGCCACATAAAATCAAATTAGATTTAAATGCCATTCACAAACATTTATTCCAGGCAGATTAAAGATCTCACTGTGAAAAATCAGACTGTAAAATCTGGGGGAGAAAATGCAGCAGGGTATCTTTATGTGCTCACCACAGAAAAGACAGTTCAGTTCAGTTCAGTCGCTCAGTCATGTCCAGCTCTTTGTGACCCCGTGAATCGCAGCACACCAGGCCTCCCTGTCCATCACCATCTCCCGGAGTTCACTCAGACTCACGTCCATCGAGTCAGTGATGCCATCCAGCCATTTCATCCTCGGTCGTCCCCTTCTCCTCCTGCCCCCAATCCCTCCCAGCATCAGAGTCTTTTCCAATGAGTCAACTCTTCGCATGAGGTGGCCAAAGTACTGGAGTTTCAGCTTTAGCATCATTCCTTCCAAAGAAATCTCAGGGCTGATCTCCTTCAGAATGGACTGGTTGGATCTCCCGGCAGTCCAAGGGACTCTCGAGAGTCTTCTCCAACATCACAGTCCAAAAGCATAAACTCTTCGGTGCTCAGCCTTCTTCACAGTCCAACTCTCACATCTATACATGACCACAGGAAAAACCATAGCCTTGACTAGACAGACCTTAGTCGGCAAAGTAACGTCTCTGCTTTTGAATATGCTATCTAGGTTGGTCATAACTTTTCTTCCAAGAAAAGACAGTAAGTATAAGTTATTACAAAAAATATTGGTAAAGTTAATTTCACTAAAATTTAAAACTTCTATTCTATTAAAGTTACTGTAGGCAATGTGAAAAGGAAATCACATTCTGAGAAAAGATGTTTTCATGGCTTATAATTAAAAAGCAAAACTTTTCTTCCAAGAAAAGACAGTAAGTATAAGTTATTACAAAAAATATTGGTAAAGTTAATTTCACTAAAATTTAAAACTTCTATTCTATTAAAGTTACTGTAGGCAATGTGAAAAGGAAATCACATTCTGAGAAAAGATGTTTTCATGGCTTGTAATTAAAAAGCATGTTTCATATCCAGAATTTATTTTAAAAAATAAATTAAAAAATTCTTTCTTGCCAAGCCAAAGAACACAACCCAACTGAAAAATGGATAAAAAGTATGCAGGGGTAATTAATGGGAAAGGAAGCCAATAAACAAGAAAGAATGCTTAACTGCATCAATAATGAGGGATAAGAGAGAGGAAGGAAATAGAATGAGGTACAATTTTAGACCCACTCTGTTCGATGACCATAGCAAGTATGGATGAGAATACTGAGCAAGAGAAAGTCTTATACATCGCTGGTGCTGTGTGTGTGTTCAGTCGCTCAGTTGTGTCTGACTCTTTGCGACCCCATGGACTGTAGCCCACCAGGTTCCTCTGTCCACGGGATTTTCTAGGCAAGAATACTGGAGCGGGTTGCCATTTCCTTCTGCAGGGGATCTTCCTGACCCAGGATGGATGGAATCTGTGTCTCTCGCATTGGCCGGCGGATTCTTGACTGTTGTGCCACCTGGGAAACCATATTGCTGGTAGGAACGCTAATTTGTAAATTCATCTGAGAGAGCAGTTTGGCAAAATTTCTAGTAAATTTACATTCCAGAGAGATGCTAGCAAACATTCACAAAAGACATAAGCACGGCTATTCAGTGCAGTACTTTTATACTGTAATAGAAAAGAATTGTAGGCAATTTAAAAGTTCCATCACTATTTCCATCTTACGACATAGTAATTCAACAGACTACTCTGCAGTTAAAATTAATGAACTAGAGCTAAACATATCAACATGGATAAATCTCAAAAACATAATGTTAAGGGATAAAAAATAAGTTTCAGAAGAATACCTACAGCAGGATTTTAATTTATACTGTTTGAGCCCATGCAAAACAATATGTATATACATATGGAGTACAGAATTAAAAGTTTCATGGAAATATATTTCTAATTTAGAATGTTGTTTATCTCTAGAGAATAGGGTGGGAATGAGATCCAGACAGAATCAGAAGGAACTGCATCTGTAATGATTCATGGTGATAATGATGATGACTGTTGATAGCAGTGATGGTCAGGGCAGGAAAGTGAAAGTGTTCGTTGCTCAGTCAGTGTCCCGCATGGGTGGGCGGGTTCTTCACCACTAGCGCCACCCGCGAAGCCCATGGTAGTGTTTAGCAGGAAATAAACATGGCAAATGTTTTCTTTCCAATCACAAAGAAAGGCAATGCCAAAGAATGCTCAAACTACCGCACAATTACACTCATCTCACACGCTAGTAAAGTCATGCTCAAAATTCTCCAAGCCAGGCTTCAGCAATACATGAACCATGAACTTCTAGATGTTCAGGCTGGTTTTAGAACAGGCAAAGGAACCAGAGATCAAATTGCCAACATCCGCTGGATCATGGAAAAAGCAAGAGAGTTTCAGAAAAACATCTATTTCTGCTTTATTGACTATGCCAAAGCCTTTGACTGTGTGGATCACAATAAACTGTGGAAAATTCTTCAAGAGATGGGAATACCAGACCACCTGACCTGCCTCTTGAGAAACCTATATGCAGGTCAGGAAGCAACAGTTAGAACTGGACATGGAAAAACAGACTGGTTCCAAATAGGAAAAGGAATAAGTCAAGGCTGTATATTGTCACCCTGCTTATTTAACTTATATGCAGAGTACATCCTGAGAAATGCTGGGCTGGAAGAAGCACAAGCTGGAATCAAGATTGCCGGGAGAAATATCAATAACCTCAGATATGCAGATGACACCACCATTATGGCAGAAAGTGAAGAGGAACTTAAAAGTCTCTTGATGAAAGTGAAAGTGGAGAGTGAAAAAGTTGGCTTAAAGCTCAACATTCAGAAAACGAAGATCATGGCATCTGGTCCCATCACTTCATGGGAAATAGATGGGGAAACAGTGTCAGACTTTATTTTGGGGGGCTCCATAATCACTGCAGATGGTGATTACAGCCATGAAATTAAAAGATGCTTACTCCTTGGAAGGAAAGTTATGACCAACCTAGATAGCATATTCAAAAGCAGAGACATTACTTTACCAACAAAGGTCCGTCTAGTCAAGGCTATGGTTTTTCCAGTGGTCATGTATGGATATGAAAGTTGGACTATGAAGAAGGCTGAGCACCGAAGAATTGATGTTTTTGAACTGTGGTGTTGGAGAAGACTCTTGAAAGTCCCCTGGACTGCAAGGAGATCCAACCAGTCCATTCTAAAGGAGATCAGCCCTGGGTGTTCTTGGAAGGAATGATGCTAAAACTGAAACTCCAGTGCTTTGGCCACCTGATACGAAGAGTTGACTCCTTGGAAAAGACTCTGATGCTGGGAGGGATTGGGGGCAGGAGGAATAGTGGACGACAGAGGATGAGATGGGTGGATGGCATCACCAACTTGATGGACATGAATTTGAGTGAACTCCAGGAGCTGGTANGACTCCTTGGAAAAGACTCTGATGCTGGGAGGGATTGGGGGCAGGAGGAATAGTGGACGACAGAGGATGAGATGGGTGGATGGCATCACCAACTTGATGGACATGAATTTGAGTGAACTCCAGGAGCTGGTAATGGACAAGGAGGCCTGGTGTGCTGCAATTCATGGAGTCTCAAAGAGTCGGACATGACTGAGTGACTGAATTGAACTGAACTGAACTGAATATATCCTACCTGAGGACAGTATCTGGATTAAACCTTCTGGCTAATCCTGTTATTTGAAATGTAAATTGTAGGAGTAGGTCTTTACAACCTCCAGACATTCTTTTGATTCATTGGAGAGTATATAACTCCACTGCTAACACTAGCAAGGGGGTACTCTTTCTGCCCCCTTCTGATGTCTATGTCAGAAGCTTTCTGAATCTCCTTTATACTTTAATAAAACTTTATTACACAAAAGATCTGAGTGATCAAGCCTCATCTCTGGCCCCTGATTGAATTGTTCTCCTCTAGAGGCCAAGATGGTGGCTTCCCTGGTGGCTCAGAGGTTAAAGCGTCTGCCTCTGATGTGGGAGACCTGGGTTCGATCCCTGGGTCGGGAAGGTCCCCTGGAGAAGGAAATGGCAACCCACTCCAGTGTACTTGCCTGGAGAATCCCATGGACTGAGGAGCATGGTGGGTTGCAGTCCATGGGGTCACCAAGAGTCGGACACGACTGAGTGACTTTACTTACTTACTTAGAGGCCAAGAATCTCAGTGTCTTTTCATGGTTTAGCAACAACCTTTCATCTGTTGCCCATTCTCCTCCTCCATTCAAATCTCTCCTTTGTCTCAACAGCATCTCCAGAGCTGGGAACGGATTTGACCTTGACCCCTGGCGCCTCATTGCCTCCTTTCATGACATTGCCCTTTCCTCCACCCATTCCTGGCCCCCAACACCGGCCACCCTGGGAGCAACACCTGCCACCTTCCATGACCCCATCATTCCCTCCTGGCGGCACCCAGCTGCTGCCAGCTTTCCCCAGGACACCTTTGGTGCCCAATGCTGGCCATGGCCCCAGTGCCCCTGGGGCTTGCAACATCGTTGTCCAGGTCAGGTCAGAAGGAAGGCCCGTGGAGCACCCGCAGGCTCAGACCTTTGTCCTTACTCAGGCTCCCCTCAGCTGGAGCACTGCATATCCTGTCCCCCTGTTCTTAACCCCTGCGATGGAGACCACGGTGACTGCCCCAGCTGTTGGAGTAGCTCAGTCTGGCAAGGGAAACTGGACCCCAGGCTTTCCACCTCAAGCTCCACTGCCAGCTGCCCAGCTGGCCCCCAGCATTCCCCAAGTGAACTTGGGGCCACAGTCACATGGCACTTCCAGGGAGGGCAGCCTGGCCACCAACCAGTCCAAGGCTTCGCAGGGTGACTCCTGTAACCCCAAGAGCGTGTATGAGAACTTCCGATGTTGGCAGCGCTTCAAGTCTCTGGCCCGGAGACACCTTCCCCAGAGTCCTGATACTGAAGCTCTTTCCTGCTTTCTCATGTGAGTGAACAGCCAGGGGATCATGAGGTTATAGGAGCTTTTAGATCAAAAGGAACTGGGGGTGGATGCTCAGATTAGGTTTCTAGGGATACTGGGAGGAAAGTCTGAGGGTGATGTCCCTGCTGTGAGAAGGCACATTTTGGTCCTACACATCACCACACAAGTTCCTGACATCCTTTCAGTACCTTATCTCAGTTACCTCACCGCCTTGTGAATACAGCCAACTTGACCTTCCATGATGCTCATGGTGATGTTGATGAAGACTTGTAGCCAGAGAGGGTTGTGGTGTGAGGTGAGGAGCCACAGATTGGATGCTGCACTCCTTTGTGGTGGCATCTCCTTTCACACAGGACTTGAGTGTCCATGGTCAGGGGATGTCCCTTCAGAAAAGAGAGGGAGTGCAAGGCCCAGGATAGAGCTCTATGCATGCCTCAAGAACAAGAACCTCCTTGTTCTGGAGAATTCTTAGAACTGGGTGGTGGTCGAGCTCACAGGGCATGGGCTCTCTCTTCCTAGAGCTGGGATCCTGGCAGGCATTTCCCTCCTAAACCTCAGTTCTCTTGTTAAAAAAAGGGGGGGGGAGGACAATTGCACTTAACACAGAGAACTGTGCGGAAGACTCTAGGCTAATCTATGAAGTGCTAGCAGACTGCCTGGCACGTGCCATGCCTTACTGATGATAGGGATTTTTATAGTGAAAAGGCAATCTTGCAAAGGAAGGAGCCCTCGCAAGGCTCCCTGTCCCAGCCTTGGCCTGGGAATGGATGGTCATCCTCCAGTGAGAGTGAGGTGGTGATGGCAGTAGCAGGAAGACTTGTCCTTGCTCTCCCAGGCCTGCCTCTCACCTCCTGATGCTCAGTCATGCTATCTTGGGTTATGTGGTCCAAGCTGTTGGGTGGAATCGGATGGGTGGAGACTGGGCTGGACTCTGAAACAGATCCTGATGGCTTACAGCCCAGTGCTTCGGTCCCTGGCTCGCCTGAAGCCCACCATGACGCTGGAGGAGGGACTGTGGCGGGCTGTGCAGGAATGGCAGCACAAAAGCAACTTTGACCGGATGATCTACTATGAGATGGCCAGAAAGTGAGTCAGTGTCCTGGGCCCTAGAGCTGTGTGGTGGGTAAGAGGGGTGGGTGAGGGTTAGACCCCAGGTCAGGGTCTGGCTGTGGGCGTACTCATCAAGCAGGATAAAGGAGGAGGGCTGTCACTCAGCACAGGGCCCCCACAGCCCAGATGCCCTACTGCCCTCCAGAACCCCTCCCTCACCTTGAGCGCATGGGCCTTTAGTACTTCCTCCATCAGGACCTCTGATCTCCCCTGATGGTAACCTACCTTTGGCTTGCCATGAAGGTCTCAGGATGGGTGGGGTAAAGCTTTGAGCCCAGGAGGGGCTCCAACCCCAGCCATAGGGGCTGTGCAGGGGCATGCTCTCTACCCACCAGCCTGCTGCTTCCTAAGTAGTGGGTGGCTAGCAGCCACTGACACAGAATTTGGGACCCTCTCTTCTCATGAAAAGTGGCTGGAGTGGGTACCCTGACCTCCCTGAAGAAGCTGGGAAAGCCAGCATGTCATCAGCCCAAGCATCTCTGGCTGTTCCAGTATTTTCTCCATGGCAATCCTTTTAGTTTAAAAAATAGAACCAAACAAACAGCTCTCAGAGGAAAGGAAAGCCTCTCCTCTAAGCTTAACGGCCAAATCCTGCAACCTTTCCTGGGCCCTTCTCCAGGCTTATGTTCCAGGACTCTCAGCCCCTGTCCAGGGTCCTGGATTCAGCAAGGACTGCTTTGGGGAGGCATGTGCCGTTCAGCCTCTGGCCATCAGCCCTTCATATAGTTCTGGATGGGAACAAGGGCATGAGGAGGGTCCCCTATGGGTCTGCCTGTGTCCTGAGGGCCTGGTTCAATTCAGCAGCCTTGGTCTATGCTCTTGAGTGCCCCCCAGGTGCTGGTGGGGCAGGAAGAGTCCCAGATATTGAGTCAGTTCTGGGAGAGCCCTCTGCTGGGAATAGCACCTCCCAGAGCCTTGTCCACCCAAAGACACACCCTCTCCCAGCCCCTCATTCTCTACTGCCTTTGTTCCTGGCTCCAAAGCCCAGGCCTTTCTCTCAGTGTGCCATGTGCCTCCATCACTCCCAGGTTCATGGAATTTGAGGCAGAGGAGGTGATGCAGGTTCAGAAGTTACAGTGGATCCAGGGGGTGCAAGGCCTACCTCCTCCAGTCCCACTGAAGCTGGATCTTCAGGGGTCCTCAGCCCCGAAAGTGTGCCCTCAGCCAGGCACCCATGTTCCCACCGGAGTTCAAAGCAAAGGTAACATGGGCCAAGGGATGACTACTGGTCTTTGCCTTCAACAGGGTCATTGGCCTTTCAACCAGAACAGCCAGTGAGACAGGGCCTCAGCTGTTCTTTGTCACAACAGGGTATTATCTCCATCAATTTAATAACTCTTCTTCTACCTCCCTGTCAAAAGACCCCACACCAAGTCTGCTGAAGAAGTGGGCTTGTTGGGGATACCCTGAAGAATCAAGGTTCCACATTCCTCACAGGACTCTCTTAGATGGCCCCCTCCCCCTCCCACTGTGCATGAGGCTTCAGGTGGTGCTAACCCTGCCCACACCTAAGTCACTGACCCCCAAACACTGCCCTCACCAGCACGTGCTCAGTGCTCAGGAGGTGGACGCAGAAGTCCCTCACCTTCCTTCCCTCTACCCTGCTCTGCCTCAGCCAATGCTCCCCGGAAGACCGGGGCCCGGGGCCATCCCACCCGCTCGCAGCCACGCAGAGCCCAGCGGCACCCAAGGACCAAGGCACCCAAGGAGATTCCCCCAGAGGCTGTGAAAGAGTATATGGACATCATGGAGGTGCTGGTGGGACCCGCCCACCTGGCCACGGGCAAGTCAGATGCAGAACGTGGAAAGGAAGGAAATGAGCTGAAGCAGGAAGAGGACGGGACCTATGAAGACCCGGACCTCCTGAGCTACATTGACAAGCTGTGTTCCCAGGAAGACTTCGTCACCAAGGTGGGCTGGGCATGGAGCCTGGGGTCTACAAGATTCCAAGGCATGGAACTCTCAGCACCCAAGATCTGGGCTCTGCCCAGGCCAATGGGACTGAAGCTCTGTTCGTGTGCTTTGCGTGTATGTCCATATGTGTGTGGAGTGTGTGTATGCACATGTATGAGTGTTCATGTCTGTGTCTGTCTGTGTGTATGCCTTCTATGTGTAAGTATGTGTATATGTGCTTTTTTATTAGAGTATAATTGCTTCACAATGTTCTGTCAGCTTCTGCTGTACAACACGTGAATCACCCATATGTATACATATATCCCCCATCCCTCACTCTTGAGCATCCGCCCTCCCCCCACTTTCCACCCTTCTGGGTCATCACAGAGCACCAAGCTGAGAGCTTCCTGTGCTACACACCAGCTTCCCATTAGGTACCTATTTTACACATAATGCGCGTGTATGTCGAGGCTCCTTTCTCAATTCATCCCGCCTTCCCTTTCCCTTTACTTTTTCCTTTTCCCTTTTTCCCCTTCCCCTTCCCACTTGTATGTCTACAAGTCCATTCTCTACATCTGCACCTCTGTTCCTGCCCTGCTAATAGGTTCATCAGGACCATTTTTCTAGATTCCACATATATATATTGGACACATTTTTTTTTCTCTTTCTACTTACTTCACTCTGTATGAGAGGCTATAGTTTCATCTGCACTTCTACAACTGACTCACATTCATTCCTTTTTATGGCTAAGATATATTTCACTGTAAATATGTACTGCATTTTCTTCATCCATTTATCTGTTGATGAACATCTAGGTTGCTTGCTTTCCTGGCTATTGTAAACAGTGCTGTAATGAACATTGGGGCATCTGTGTCTTGTGGAGAACAGTATGGCAGTTCCCTTAAAAACTAAATATAGAACTACCATATGACCCATAAACCCCACTATTGGGCATATAGTCTGTATATGTACTTTTTTGTGCCTGTATGTGTATGAACATATTTGTGTGTGTGTGTCTGTGTGTGTATGTGTGAGGACCATGACAATTTACAACATCCCATCTTGTGGAGGAGAACAGGAGTGGGTCTCTACTTTTCACTTTCCTCTAGGTCTTCTTCCTGGCCAGGGATGCTCACAGCCTTTTCCTTCTGTTCCAGGTAGAGGCAGTCATTCACCCTCGATTCCTGGCAGACTTGCTTTCCCCAGAACCACAACTGGATCCCTTGGCACTAGCTGAGGAGCTGGAACAGGAGGAAGGCCTCACCCCTGAGGAGGTGAGCAGGAGAGGGAGGGATACTTATGGAGCCTGTGGGTGGGGATCCCATGTGACCCAGGGGAGCCAGGGGAGGGAGGGACCCCAGGTAGAACAGGGGAGACAAGGATCTCCCAGGTAACCCAGGGCATGGGGGACCCTGGTGAGCAAGGGAGACATAGAACCCCAGAGCAGGAGGCTTCCATGGTTCTGTCCATCCCTCCCCTGCCTGGGACATCTGGCCTGGAGGAGAGCCCGCTCTGGGGCAGGTGCAGTGCTGGGTGGTACGAGGGAGAAGGTAGGGAGCTGGGGCAGGTGATGGGGGAGGAAAGGACACAAAGCTGGGAACAAAGTGCAGGAGGCCAGCAGGAACACCACAGTGTCTATATTTGGATTTGAGTCTCCGGGTCGCCCCTCCTTTCCACCCCACCCAGGGCCATGTCCCACTGACCAGGGCTCCTCCTCTCACATGTGGGTGTGCAGAGCAGTCACCGCCCTCCTCTCTCCTGCCAGCTGGTGCAGAAACGACTCCTGGCCTTGAAGGACGACCAGGGAGTGCGGACACCCAGCAGTCAAAGTGTACCCCGAGTGGACTCAAGTCCTTCTAAGTCCGACGCCAGCAAAGATGCCCAGAGACATGATCAAGGCCCCCCACTAGGAGTCAGTCATGAAGCCTGTCCCCCAGAGGATGATTTCGAGGCTGTTCACAGGTTCAGCCAAGCAAACACTGGCCTGTCCAGGGCCAAAGACTTTGTTCCCTCTCCAGGACGGCAGGAGTTGCCTCCATTTCAGCCAGGACAACCTTCCCCTCCCCAGGGTCAGAGGTGCACTGGCCCTCAGCCAGGACCCAGGGATACCTCAGTTCTCAGAACAGCCTCTCCAATTCTGGGGGCCCAAGGGCCCAGGGACGGATCCAGCGAGGATGAGGAGGAGCTTCCCAGCCTGGCCTTCCTCTTGGCCTCACAGCACAGCCTGCTGCCCTGGAGGCTGTCCCAGAGTCCTGTCCCTGCCTCAGGCCAGGCCCCCTCCTCTCAGAGAATAGGCCTCAGCCCAGCTCCTCTGGCTGCTGCCAAGTCTAGGAAGCGGGCTCTGTGCGGAGGCCCAGCTGCTGTTGAGATGCTGCCTGACCCAGGGGCTGGTCTCGGGGTCTCTGAGAGGCCAGCCTTGGCTCTGGGACTGGTTTGCCCCTCACAGCTGAGAAAGAGAAAGTGTGACCCATTTGTCACAGGGAAGAAGAGGAAGTGGCTCTGCAGCCAGTAGGGGACAGTGGGCCAGCCCCAAGGGGGGCCTAGGGCTCCTCAGCTCATGGGTGATCCTGGCTGCTGTTGGAGGAAGGGATTCCAAGGCAGGGAGGGGATTGGGTTTGTGGGAGGTTCAAGAGGTGGAGGAGGTGGATCTGGGTGGGCGTGGGTGGTAGCAGGATCTTTGGAGAGATGTATGTAAAATGTGAATAAATGTAGTTTTGTTGGGAAATGCTCTTGGGTCACTGTCATCTTATTCGTGTCCGCTCTGCTCCACAGAGAGGGGTCCTGACAGGAAGGAAGGACGAAGGAGGTCACAGGTGCTGTGGGCCTCCAGGTGGCCAAGTCCTGCCTCCACACAGACAAGGGCTCCTCAGGTGGCTCCTGGGAGCTCTCAGCTGTCATCCGCCACAGGGACCCCCTCGTCATCCCCTTCTCTAAAGCCAGCTTGGCTCGAGACCTTGGGGACATCTGTACCGTCATCTGCATCCCTGGACCATCTAGGGATGGAGAGCTGCTGTCCTGCCCTCGGCCCTCTGGACATTAAGCGGTTTCCAGGATGGAGCCTGGAGACAGCTTTTGTCGTTAGGGAGCTTCTCTCTGCTTCCCAAAGCAGCCGGATGAAGGGGTTGGGCTGATCCTCTGCTCATCCTGGGTTTCCCGTATGGTGGCCTGACCAGAGAGGAAGAATCTCGGTCATAGAGTCTGGATTGTTTGCTCCTCTGCCTGGCTGGAGGGTGAGCACCCTCTAGTCTCAGAGGGATTACTGCAGTGTGGAGAGTGGTGGAGGCAGCTACCTCTTAGTCCCAGTGAGGATGAAACAGGGGAAATGGGTGAGAGGAAATTCATGGGGTGCCCATTAAAAGTGTGTATAAGGAAAATGACAGTTGGGCCCCTTTCTGGGATTTATGGGAATTTTGTGCAGGAGTCTCTTGTTCAAGGGTAGGAGGGGACCCATCTTGCTGTGGCTATGGGGACTGACCTTAGGGGCCCAGGGTTCTGCAAAGACATCCCACAACTACTGCCCCTTCCCTTCCCACCCATGGCTGGACATGTGTGTGTATTGGGGTCGACACTGATCTGTATTCACACATGAGACAGTTCCTCCTGACAACATATGGCCCAGGGAATCTGGCCTTAAAGGCCAGTGGAATTTGATTATAGGACTTTCGCAGGCCTGGGGCAACAGACACTCCAGTCTTGGAAGGCATAAACAAAATCTTGCATGCACCAAGACCCAGAGGAAAGGAACGGTGACTCCACAGGAGACTGAACCAAAACTACCTGCTATTGTTGGAGGGTCTTCTGCGGAGACATGGGTGGTAGGGGCTCCACCATTGTATCATTATTGGTCAAAAGAAAAATAACGGAATTCTATATCATCAAAACTACCATTTAATAGAAAAACCTGTAATGACTTTTTATAATCCAGACGCATATCAGAATTATCTTGGAAATTTTTGAAATATACAAATACTCAAACATTGCTTTTTTAAATTTTTTGCCAGAGCTTCAAATATGTTTCTGGGGGAAGGCAATGGCACCCCACTCCAGTACTCTTGCCTGGAAAATCCCATGGATGGAGTAGCCTGGTGGGCTGCAGTCCATGGGGTCGCTAACAGTCGGACAGACCGAGCAACTTCACTTTCACTTTTCTCTTTCATGCATTGGAGAAGGAAATGGCAACCCACTCCAGTATCCTTGCCTGGAGAATCCCAGGGATGGGGGAGCCTGGTGGGCTGCCCTCTATGGGGTCACACAGAGTCGGACACGACTGAAGTGACTTAGCAGCAGCAGCAGCAGCAGATATATTTCTAATGAACATTCAGTTCAGTTCAGTTCAGTCATTCAGTCGTGTCTGACTCTTTGAGACTTCATGGACTGCAGCACGCCAGGCCTCTCTGTCCATCACTAACTCCCGGAGCTTACTCAAACTCATGTCCGTTAAGTCAGTGATGCCATCCAACCATCTCATCCTCTGTTGTCCCCTTCTTCTCCCACCTTCAATCTTTCCTAGCATCAGGGTCTTTTCAAATGAGTCTGTTCTTTGAATCAGGTGGCCAGAGTATTGGAGTTTCAGCTTCTGTATCCATCCTTCCAGTGAATATTCAGGACTGATTTCCTTTAGGGTGGACTGGTTGGATCTCCTTGCAGTCCAAGGGACTCTCAAGAGTCTTCTCTAACACCACAGTTCAAAAGCATCAATTTTTCGGTGGTCAGCTTTTTTTATAGTCCAACTCTCACATTCATACATGACTACTGGAAAAACCGTAGCTTTGACTGGATGGACCTTTGTTGGCAAAGTAATGTCTCTGCTTTTTAATATGCTGTCTAGGTTGGTCATAATTTTTCTTCCAAGGAGTAAGCATCTTTTAATTTTATGGTTGCAGTCACCATCTGCAGTGATTTTGGAGCCCCCCAAAATAAAGTTTGCCACTGTTTCCCCACCTATTTGCCATGATGTGATGGGACCAGTTGCCATGATCTTAGTTTTCTGAATGTTGAGCTTTAAGCCAACTTTTTCACTCTCCTCTCACTTTCATCAAGAGGTTCTTTAGTTTTTCTTTACTTTCTGCCATAAGGGTGGTGTCATCTGCATATCTGAGGTTATTGATATTTCTCCCAGCATTCTTGATTCCAGCTTGTGCCTCTTTCAGCCCAGCATTTCTCATGATATACTCTGCATAGAAATTAAATAAACAGGGTGACAATATACAGCCTTGACATACTCCTTTCTCTATTTGGAAACAATCTATTGTTCCATGTCCAATTTTAACTATTGCTTCTTGACCTACATACAGATTTCTCAAGAGGCAGATCAGGTGATCTGGTATTCCCATCTCTTGAAGAATTTTCCACAGTTTGTTGTGATCCACACAGTCAAAGGCTTTGGCATAGTCAATAAAGCAGATGTTTTTCCGGAACTCTTGCTTTTTTGATGATCCAACAGGTGTTGAAATATATCTAGACTATATAAGGCTCTTTTATCTAGTTTGTTTAACTTTTTCCATTTCATATTCAGGGCTCCCATTTCATTTAGTCTATGTTTTCTAATTTTTCCATCTCTTCTTTTTTCTTGGTGTTCTTCCTCAAGCCTTTATCAAGTGTAGTAGAAAAGCTCTTGTGTACATACATGTAAAAATATGTATAATATATGTATTTTAGAAAACTTTTTAATTTTTGCCTGATTAAAAAATTTACAACATTTTGATTCTACTTGTTTGACTTAGTATAAATAGAATGCTAGTTTTCCAATTTAAAAAATAGATATATAACAAGCAGCAAAGGTTTACTATATAGCACAGGGAATTATAGTCAATATCTTATAACAACCTATAATGGAAAATAATTTAAAAAAATATATATGTATATGTATAACTGAATCACACACAAAAAAGAATTCTACTTTTTGAAATTTAATAATGTTTATCTTTTGTCCAGTTTTTCTAACCATCCTATGAACACCTAATAACAATGTGTGAAATACAAAATTTTAAGTATGTCTATATAGGATATAAGATTAATATAAACTAATTCAGTTCAGTTCAGTTCAGTCGCTCAGTCGTGTCCAACTCTTTGCGACCCCATGAATCGCATCACGCCAGGCCTCCCTGTTCATCACCATCTCCCGGAGTTCACTCAGACTCACCCATTGAGTCAGTGATGCTATCCAGCCATCTCATCCTCTGTCGTCCACTTTTCCTCCTGCCCCCAATCCCTCCCAGCATCAGAATCTTTTCCAGTGAGTCAACTC
>SJYX01003346.1:133932-147757 GCA_006410675.1 Oreotragus oreotragus | reverse complement strand
GCAATCTTGATTCCAGCTTGTGTTTCTTCCAGTCCAGCGTTTCTCATGATGTACTCTGCATAGAAGTTAAATAAGCAGGGAGACAATATACAGCCTTGACGTACTCCTTTTCCTATTTGGAACCAGTCTGTTGTTCCATGTGCAGTTCTAACTGTTGCTTCCTGACCTGCATACAGATTTCTCAAGAGGCAGGTTAGGTGGTCTGGTATTACCATCTATTTCAGAATTTTCCACAGTTTATTGTGATCCACACAGTCAAAGGCTTTGGCATAGTCAATAAAGCAGAAATAGATGTTTTTCTGGAACTCTCTTGCTTTTTATAAATAGAAATTTATTATATTTAAATTATTAATGACATCATTCAAGGTGCTTCTATTCTTATTTTTATGCACTTGATAAAATAATCTCAGAGAAATGTGAGTATGTGTCACTATGATTATATTTATTTTTCTTTTCCCATATATTTCTTCTAATTTTTGCCTTATGTATCTTTGTGTCTTTGTTGTTAGGTGCCGAATGGTTTATGATGTCTATCTTCTTTGTGAGTTGTACCTTTTATCATTAGAAATATTCATCTTTGTTTCATCTAGAAATACATAAATAAATTTAGACAGTAAAAAAAAATCAGAACTTAGAAATTTGGAAAATTATCAGCCTATCCATATTTCAAAGTGAGCAAGCTTGTCCTGAAGAAAACTCTAAGGGTATAGCTGAGCAACCATTTGAAGAAGAGATCATGGATGTGGCTCATTAATTTAATCAGTCTTCTCAACAGAGGCCAAGAATGCTGCTGCTGCTGCTAAGTCACTTCAGTCGTGTCCGACTCTGTGCGACCCCATAGACGGCAGCCCGCCAGGCTCCCCTGTCCCTGGGATTCTCCAGGCAAGAACACTGGAGTGGGTTGCCATTTCCTTCTCCAATGCATGAAAGTGAAACGTGAAAATGAAGTTGCTCGGTTGTCTCCAACTTTAGCGACCCCGTGGACTACAGCCCACCAGGCTCCTCCATCCATGGGATTTTCCAGGCAAGAGTACTGGAGTGGGGTGCCATTGCCTTCGCCGAGGCCAAGAATAGAGAGGGATAAACCAGCAGAGACTTTCCTGTCACTCTGAACTAAAGGGGACAGAGAAAACCACTGTGAAATGAAAATGTCTCCTGCCATATTAATCAACAAGAATTGTCACAGCCATCAGTAATTTCTAGCCTCCAAATGTGAATGAGAGCTCCCAAAACTGGGGTCTAGTGATGCTGCCACATCTGACCCCCACTCCATGGTGATTGCTGAGGAGCTGGGGGAATGCAAGAAGCAAGGTGAGCAAGGAAACAGGCTTGGCCCCAGATAGCAGAGCTGTGGCGGTGTTCAAAACCATACCAAGAAAAGGCAAAATGGCAACATGGCTGTCTGAGGAGGCCTTACAAATAGCTGAGAAAAGAAGAGAACTGAAAGGCAAAGGAGAAAAGGAAAGATATACCCATCTGAATGCAGAGTTCCAAAGAATAGCAAGGAGAGGTAAGAACAATGCAAAGAAATAGAGGAAAACCATAGAATGGGAAAGACTAGCTATCTCTTCAAGAAAATTAGAGATATCAAGGGAATATTTCATGCAAAGATGGGCACAATAAAGAATAGAAATGGTATGGACCTAACAGAAGCAGAAGATATTAAGAAGAGGTGGCAAGAATACACAGAAGAACTGTGCAAAAAAGATCTTCGTGACCTCGATAACCACAATGGTGCAGTCCCTCACCTAGAGCCAGACATCCGGGAATACAAATTCAAGCATAGGAAGCATCACTAAGAACAGAGCTAGTGCAGGTGATGGAATTCCAGCTGTGTGACAGCGACTCAGCGTGCACATTCAGGGACTTCTCAGGTGGCACTAGTGGTGAAGAACCTCCTGCCAATGCAGGAGGCATCAGCTGTGCATTAGCCCCTCAGCCCTTGTTCCTTCACTTTGGTTCTCATTTTATAATAGAAAATTTGCATCCGTTTGCCAACCCGTTCTCATTTCCCCACAACTAGCTGCAGACAACAATTTCAACTCTCTGTTCTGTGATGCTTTTTTTTCTTTCTTTTAGATTCCACACATAAGTGATACTGTCAGGCTTATTTCACTTAGCATACTGTTCTCCAGGTTCATTCAATGTTCTTGAAAATGTCAGGGTTTATTTGATTAAGGCTGAATAACATCTCATGTGTATGCTATGTATGTGCACGTGTGTGTATCACCTTTCTTTATCCATTTATCCACTGTGAACAGACCTCTGACAGACCCACACTGATCTCCCATAGGGATCCCACTAAACCCACACAGGGACAGAATGACCAGGCTCAAGGTCCCTGCTCTGTTCCCCCCTTGCCTGAGCTCTGGAGGTCACTCGGTAACCTAGGTCCCAGATCCTCCCCTCAGACCCTGGCTGAGCCCCCAATGCTGGGGCCACCCTGGAGGATGGGGCCCAGAGGCAGGACGTGGCTCCAGGGAGGAACCACAGCACAAGCAGGCCCGTGCCGCTGCCCTTCCCTCCCAGGTCCTGGTCCTACATGTTGGGGTTCTGACACGCTGATAGTAGTTGACACTTGCTGTGATGCCAACACAGTCCCTGGGCCTGTTGAGTCCACATGTCCCCTAGGAGTCTCCTTGGATCATGACCATGAGTCAGATCATGAGTCTGTCCCAAGCTCCCCGTCCTGTGAAAGCTGATGGAGAAGTGAAGCTTCCCTGCTCAGAGGCTCTGCTGTCTCTGGGAGCCTGGCCCTCTGTGGAGGAGCTCTAGACGTTCTCCCTCTGTCTGGGCTCTGGGAGCTGGAGTAAGGGGAGACTCTGAGGTGGGGCCACTGTGAGCTGTGGGCCCCTAACTTCTTTCCTCTGGGCTGTAGATGGTGGTGGGATGCCAGGGGCTCCTTAGTCACTGCACCATCTATTGGGCACCTCTGCCACCTGCCTCCTTCCTCTACCTCCCACACTAGGGGCACATTTGGAAGTCACAGCAAGCACCTGGGAAGAGTGGCCCCCGATCCCCTCACTACCCCTCAGCAGGGCACAGACACAGGCCACCACCTTTCATGGGGGGAAAAAAAAAACATTTATTTCAGGAAACAAAATAATACATGGTTGGAAGAAACTATTAACACATATAGCACATAGAGGATGTGCTAACATGAGAGAAAAACTTTTTTTCTCTGCAGAGCATGAATTTTTTTTTCTTGGAAAAGAGTTTTCCTACCAGGAATGCTGTGTAAAGCATGTTCTGATTGACCAGAAGAGGTGTATTTCCTAAGAAGACAGTGCCTTGGACAGTGGAGAGGAACAGCCTGGGACATGTCACTCTGATCCATGCTGGCAGGCTCTGCCTGGAGGGGGACCTGGCTCCCTGGGAGGGACGGTCCACTTGCTGCCCCTGAGACTGGTCTGCTTGCTCGTTTTTGGACAGATGTGGCCCATGGGGGTAACTTGATGATTGCAGGCTATGTTTCTCCTCACTCTCCTTTACTCTGGGTAGGAGAGAAACCTAGTGTAGCAGTAATGTGAACCTAATGGGGCCCGGAGAAGGCAATGGCAATCCGCTCCAGTACTCTTGCCTGGAAAATCCCATGGACGGAGGAGCCTGGTAGGCTGTAGTCCATGGGGTCACCAAGAGTTGGACACTTACTGAGCGACTTCACTTTCAGTTTTCACTTTCATGCATTGGAGAAGGAAATGAAAACCCACTCCAGTGTTCTTGCCTGAAGAATCCCAGGATGATGGAGCCTGGTGGGCTGCCATCTGTGGGGTCACACAGAGTCGGACATGACTGAAGCGACTTAGCAGCAGTAGTAGCAGCAATGGGGTCCAGAGTTCTGCTTTGCACCAATTTAACTCCGAGGCGTGAAGTCGATGGTGAAGCTCCATCTTTTCTTTAGAATCTGTCCAACAGCTGTCATGAGAGTCTGATCCTCAACAGCCCTGCTGTCGGTAATCAATCTGCTTTTGACTGGTTCCTGGCCCTGGGCGGCGGATGCTGCAAGCTTGCCTTTTTGCAGGGGCTATTCTTATGCTTTGCATTTACTGGAGAAAATCCATTGCAGAACTTGCTTAATCTGTGTTCTGAAGTGGCTTTCTGAAGGAACCTGTCCCTTCGTCAGGTTTAACTGTCGCAATTTGCTTCTTTGGGACTCTGCTGATATCTTTTGCTGGCCCAGGGTACTCATCCCTTAGGCCTCATAGGCCCTCTATTCTGCCAACCCTTTTTATGCTGTCCTAGTTTGGACCTCCAGTAAGTCTCTGTTCTATCAGTGGGGACAAACTTATTGCTCAGATTCTTATATTGGGGTTGCTGTCTCAGGATCTCCTGCTGCCCCCTGGGGGCTCCCTCCACTGGAGGTAATGTTACAGAACATCTGGTAATTGGACACATCTCCACTGGGCAAGTTCTGGGAATAGAAAAGAGATTCCTGAGAAGTCAAGATGTTTGCAGCCAAGAACATATCTGAGTGACAGTCCTTGAGAAGCATGTCATTGGCACAGTCTTGAAGGAGCACACCAGTTTCACAGTGTACCCTTGGAACTGTGAACCCTTGGAACTCAAGCTTATGAAACTGTTTATTGGTGTGTAGATCTTCCTGATTCTAACTTTGTGTTTGAGGAGGGATTTTTATTGGACCTTGGAGACTGTGATCTCCTCATGTCAATATTAATGATTTAGGATTTGATAAGTGCTCTAGGTTCAAAATCACCTTACCATGCAGGGCGTCTTCCCCAGATTCTTTGGTCCTGGCAGATTGGGGGCATTCGTTGAGGTCCATGACTGTCATGCTAGAGCAAAATGCTGGGGAGGCCTGCCCCCCAGCTTCCCTCTGTGGCTCATTCCTGGCCATTTCTGGACTTTGACTAGGCTCCAGGTTGCATTTGTCCACTCCCACCACAGGCTCACTGTGCCAATTCTGCCAACAAAATTGTCTGTGGGAGCCTGAGAGGTGGCTTGTCTTCCTGTCTAGGAACCTCTGAGGGTTTTAGGATGTCCCCGTATGGGGGTCCTTCCAGCGCTCCCTTGGTTTCCTCACTTGCCTGTGAGCAAGCAGGGAAGGGACTCTCCAGAGGGAGATCTGTCTTTGTTGTTATCACTTTCTCTCCCAGATGGCGCCGAGGAGGTTTTCCCAAGCCCTAGGTTAACTGGGTTTTTGAGTGGTCCCCAGAGTCACAGGTGGCCTTCAAGGTAGATCCTGGAAGAGGTACGGGGTGAGCCCTTGTTAACTTAGAGTGAAGTATGAACTTGAGGACCTTAAGAAATAGGTCCCACCTGCACTTCACCTGAAACTGAAAGCTTATGGTGAGTCGTGCTCATATTCCTGGTCTCTAAAGGCGAAAATTTCAAAACTAAAATTTCACAAAAATTTCAGTTTTGACTGAAACACAGTCTCAGTCACTCATCAGTTTGTGTAACAAAGTTTTATTAGAGTGAAAAGTTTAGAGAAAGCCTCCAGCAAAAGGGGGAAGGAGAGTACCCACCGTCACTAGTTTTTAAGCAGGTTGTTATATATGAGAAGTATATAATGCCCTGCTTAAAAAAAAAAACAACTCTGGTATTGGTTAAGACTTGAGAGTCCCTTGGACTGCAAGGAGATCCAACCAGTCCATCCTAAAGGAAATCAGTTCTGAATATTCAATGGAAGGACTGATGCTGAAGCTGAAACTCCAATCTTTGGCCACCAGACGCAAAGAACTGACTCGCTGGAAAAGACCCTGATGCTAGGAAAGATTGAAGGTGGGAGAAGGGGACGATAGAGGATGAGGTGGTTGGATGGCATCACTGACTCGATGGACATGAGTTTGAGTAAGCTCCAGGAGTTGGTTATAGATAGGAAAGCCTGGTGTGCTACAGTCCATGGGTTCACAGAGTTGGACACAACTGAGTGACTGAACTGAACCATATACTTCTCAACTGGCTGCTGAAAATAGATAAAAAAGAATATCTCGAGGCTGTAAGGGTTCCACCAGACCCTTTACCAAGTCACACATCCTGAGATAACTTCAGTACAAGATTAGCCAAAAGGAAGGAGTTCCGGAGAGTTCTGGAGCACCATGTTTCTGGGTGAGATATATTGTTGTTGAGAAACAGGTTCCCAGGCAAGATTTGTTACAATTATAATCATTAATATAGAGTCTAAGAAAAGCATACCCATGAGTAAGATATACTGTGCTTTGTAATCATTAGTTCTGGACCTAAAGAAGGCCAGGTCTCAAGCCAGATATATTGTTGCAATACCAATACAGGGCTTAAAAGAAACATGTCCTACCCGACTAAGGCAAAAGTATGGATAAAGTAATGTTTGCTGCCTCCTCCTTTAAGGGCCTTGGGCTACCTGCCTATGCTTTAACTCTCTCATTCTCCCCTTTTTCTTTTATGAGAATATTGTTGCTGGTGGGAAAGGGGTGAAGAAATCTGTCTTTAACTGCTCTGTGTTGGTGAGGGGAATTGGCCCTAAGTTGCTGAAGCAACATATTCTTCTTACCCTTTTATTTAGTGTTTCTGATCTGGGGGCCCCAAGTAATGGCTAGAAGAGGCAGTAGAAACTGTAGGAACATGAACAATCATTTGCAACTTAAATGCCTCAAGATGCTTAAATACAAAATTAATTAGACAATTAAAGATAAAGGATGCAAATAGTAAGAATAACTACTAAAGTAGTTTTCCACCAGGTTAGGCCCACAGACTATACATTCCCAATAGTCTGTGAATTTGGGAAAACTATAATTCCCAAATCAAGACTGGATCTATGACCAGAGTAGAACATCAGGGGAGTCCACCTTGAGAGTAACCAGAATCTCTACATCACTGTTACTTTGTCTGGGAAGCCATTGTATCATTTAGGAAGAACAAACTAGAAAAGTAGATTTAAAAGGCAGAAACCAAAAATCAGTAAAAGAATTATTATAATCAGCAGTCCAAGCAAGAATAAGAATCAGGTTCCATTTGGTAGGAAATTTGATCCTGGTCTAGACAGAGTCAATGCTTGGGTTTCCCTGTCTATAAGAATGGAGCCATTTGGTGTGGTCATATACATTTTGAATGTAGGTATAGCAAACCCAGTTCTCAGAAGTAGTTGAAAGAGTGACAACTTGCACTTTAACAGACAAAATAAATCTCATAATTTCTTTTTAGGAGAATGTGTCTCTAACCCAATGTAGACAGGTGTTTTATGTAGACTTATAGCCAGGCAGCCAGTTGCCTATGTTTGTCCAAGTAGGCTTTATCCTCTTACTGTGGTATTAACAGATAAGCCATTGAAGTTGTCGCTGTTAACAAGTTTAGTGTTTTTCTAGGTATGAGAAGGTGCAAGAATTTGGGCTCAAGAAAATTTTTACATGAAAATATTTAACTATCTGAAGGCCTGTTTTGTCCATTTTGCCAAGAGCACAGAGTGAGTGCTTAATTTCTGATTTCCACCCTGAACTCCTTTCAGGGGATGTTAAAGTTCAGCAGCTATAATGTCCATGATTTAATATTTGTAGAGGAAGTTGGCAAGTACCAGTTTCCAGTCAGCAGGACCCCATTGTGGCCATGAGTTTGACCATCCTTTGGGGCATTTCATGACCATCTTGTCCACGGTGCTGGGAAGGCTCATTCCCAGGTCTGTCTAATTTCACAAGTTGGCCATGCTGTGTGCTGTTACTGGACTAGGCCCTGTGAATAGCAAAAGTCTCTGGACCACACCTGTCTTACTAGCCTCTTGGTCCAGGGAAATATTTCCTCTTATTGACTCTTCTAATATAGAGAGTCACATTGCTACAATTATGGATTTCATATGGAACTATATACCATCATTATATCAGTGGCTCAGTCACACAATTGATAATGTAAGGGACAACAATTTTTGAAACAGGCAATGTATAAAACAATACAGTTAGCACTAATAGTAAAATCGTAAGAACTTAAGTAAAGAACTTCCATTAGGTATAGCCCAGTGATATCTCCAAGTCATCTGACTTAGTTTGTTACATGGGGGCTCAGACGGTAGAGCGTCTGCCTGCAATGCAGGAGACCTGGGTTTGATTCCTGAGTTAGGAAGATCCCCTAGTGAAGGAAATGGCAATCCACTCCAGCATTCTTGCCTGGAAAATACCATGGATGGAGGAAACTGATAGGCTACAGTCCATGGGATCGCAAAGAGTCAGACACGACTGAGCGACTTCACTTTCATAGCCTGCTGTTAATCTCCTGGTTGTAGATCTTGAAGGATCTGATCTTTATTCAAAGATTGGTTTAGAAATAAAATAGGCTTTAGAGATAAGCTTTAGAAACAAACTCAGAGTGTCCTTTTCAAAGACTTAATTAAACCTCTTAGCAATATAACATAGCCACAAGGGACTATCTCAGAAATGAGTCTTAGTAAATACATATCTTAATTTAACAAAACTAGAACTTAGGATTCAGTGAAACATAATATTTTTCTGCAGTTATCCCCATTTTTACTAAATATAGGCAAAACTAATTTCCTTTCTAAAATAAGTTTGGTCCATTGACTATAGATGCCATAGGACTGACATCAGTTTTTATCGAGGCGGATTTTTCTTTTAGAGGTCCCCAGTATACTTTGGCAGAGAAGGCAATGGCACCCCACTCCAGTACTCTTGCCTGGAAAATTCCATGGACGGAGGAGCCTGGTAGGCTGCAGTCCATGGGGTCGCGAAGAGTCAGATATGACTGAGTAACTTCCCTTTCACTTTTCACTTTCATGCATTGGAGAAGGAAATGGCAACCCACTCCAGTGTTCTTGCCTGGAGAAACCCAGGGACAGGGGAGCCTGGTGGGTTGCCGTCTAGGGGGTCACACAGAGTTGGACACGACTGAAACAACTTAGCAGCAGCAGCAGCAGCAGCAGTATACTATGAGATTTCTGTATATGTTGGGATACAGTCTTTTTATTTACCTGATAAATCTGTTAAGAACCCAATGCCTCCAATTTCTGGGAGGACAAGACAGAGAGAAAAAAGTTATAATTTTACCCACAGGTATAACTTACTAAGTTGCTTTAAACCATCAGTAACTTGAGGAGAAGAGCCTTTTTATATCTGAAAACAAAGATTAGAAGCCAGCAGTATGTCAGACAAAAAGTCATGAAAACTATAATGCTTGTATTGTTTGTCCAGTAAAGTGGGTGCCTTGATCCCTGGAGATTGTAGAAAACATAGTTTAACCATTTTTTTCTCCACTGTGAGACACTAACCCTGCAGCCAGGAAAAGCCTTATACTATCAAATAAAAATGAGGTTTGTCAGGGAGCCAGGAAAAGCCAAGCAGCCATATTGGATTTCCCGTAGCCCCAACTGTTTGGTTTACAGCCATCGTTTATCCATTTTAAATTCCCTGATGAAGGGTTAATTTTGTAGAAGCAGAATGAGCTTTGTCTATGTGTGCCATAGTCTTCACAGAGCTTTTTGAAATAATATTCGTTCATTTTATCAAAGTAACAAAATATTTAAAAAAGAAATATGAATTACTTAAAGACAAAGAAATCTACATAGTCTGTTATCAAAAGCCATATTCCAAGAAAATTTTGTTCTTTTTTCAGCGAGAGAAAACCAAATTCCAGTTTGGTACCACCTTACATTCACTGTGAAACAATAGTTATCTACTTAATCAAAGTAACAATAAAAGATTTCAAAGGCAGTTTAATGTCTCAAGAAACTTTTACCAAGCACACAAACCTTTTTTACACTTTCCGTATGCTTCACTTTATTGTACAGGAATATTCCTGTACTTGTACAGCAGCTTTATTCATAATAACACAAACTGGAAACAACCCCACTGTCTATTGACAGAATAATGGACAAAGAAAGTGTAGTATATTCATACAGTTGAATCCTACAGCTATATAAAGAAAGGGACAATTGATATACATAACAGCACACACTGTACGATTCCATTTATAGGAAGTTCCAGAACAGACAAAAGCACGTTAATAAATCAGAATGGTGGTTGTGTTGTGCCATGGCAGGGAGGCAGGGGAGGGAGGATTCAGGGCATAGAAAAACATGGAATTTTCCGAGGTGAAGGACTACAGACTGATAGAAAATTGCACAATATAAGAGATGTGAGCTAAGTTCCATTTAGGGTCTTATTGAAGACTATAACCCGAGTGAGAGCTTTTCAGTAGCTCTGAGGAACTGCTCTGAAGAGATAGCTGGGGAAACTAATTTATATATGATTTTTGGCTGGGGAATACATGCAGTCAAGTATATTATATATCTTGGTAACAGATTACTGTTAGTCATCAAGAACGAACGTATCGAGCTAATGATTTTGGTGCTTTTCAATGCATGGAAAGTTGTAAGAAACTTCATTCACTAAAATCCTTCCTGAGACACATCTAACCAAGTAAGGCCCTGCTTGTCCAAAGCATAGAGCATCCTGCTGTCATTTTAATTTCTTCTGTCTGAAGCACAGAGTGCTTCATCCTGTTATCATCTTAATTTCCTCTGAAGTAGAATGCATTGTCAGTCAACAACTGCAGCAGGTTAATCTTTGCAGAACTGGGTGAAATGCAATGCTCTCTGTCTTTCTTCTTTTGCAAGTCTTTTCTTTATATTGATCTAGACATTGTTGCACAAATATATCTGTCAAATTTCAATAAGCTTTACACTTAAATCTGTTCATTTTTTCATATATAAAGTATATATTACCAAAATACTGTTAAAATAAAGAGTTGGAAAAAAGGAGACAACACACATTTGTGTGGTGTCTATTTTTTTCAGTTATTATTATTTTTTTAATCTTAAAAAGAAATGTTTTTCGCCACAAGGCATGTGGGATCTTAGTGCCCTGACCAGGGATTGAACTTGTGCCCCTGCATTTGGAAGCCCAGAGTCTTAACCACTGGACTGTCAGGAAGTCCCATCTGTGTGATTTCTGAAGGTGAGTGCAAGGCGTGTTGATGGTCTCTAAAAGTTGATGGCGTTCATTCCTTTTTTAAAGTTAATTTTCTTCTGAAACTTTCTGAGGTCCTTTTACTGTGTTCCATCACTAGCACTCATTTTACCAGATTAGTTCCATTTCCAGAACCAAAATAGAACTGAGACAAGGAGGAAAGGAGAAAAAATTGTACATGATGTACTATGATAAAGATAGAAATAGACATAATTACTTAACAAAAATCCTGTAATAGTATTAAGTAAGTGGTGGGTAGTGACAAATACAGGAAAAGAAGTATTTCTCTGGAGGGAAGGAAGGATGCCTTGGAGGAAGTCTTTGGAGGAGAGGGTGAGCTGAGAGCACTAATTAGCAGTACATGGCCTCAGCGAAGTCTTTTGAGCCCTCTGAGGATGATTCCATATTATACATTTCCTTAATTGGAGAAGGAAATGGCTCCCCACTCCAGTACTCTTGCCTGGAGAATCCCATGGAGGGAGGAGCCTGGTAGGCTACAGTCCACGGGGTCGCAAAGAGTTGGACACGACTGAGCGACTTCACTTCACTTTATATGCTAAATGATAGGACTGAACTGAGCTCAGAGCATCATGCTATAATATTACAGTACAGTATAATGATTAATATCCCAAGTCATTCAAAAAAAGCTAATTTCTATTTTCTGTATTTAGCTTCAGAAGGCAGAGAGGTATGTAAAACATGATTTGTAATAAGAAACTATTTTGACATATTGAATGCCTCCTCTGTGCCAACTAATAGGCACATATGCTAGGCAATATAGTTTCATTGTCTTATTTAACTTTCACTTTAATTGATTAATTACTTTTATAACTTGTATTGGATCAAGAAAAAATGTTTTAAAATAACATATATATATATATATATATATTTCATCATCATGGTAATGTAGCATTATTGCAGACAACTGAGAAAAAATAGAAAAATTATAAAGAAAAAACCTGTCATTCTGAAATGAGCTATTACCATTTTAGCAACATATATGTTGACTCTTTTATACACACACATTTGTTTTAGTTTATTTTCTTTGGTTTTATAAAACTGAGATCAAATTCAGTATATTCCTTTGTATCCTGTTTCCATTTTTCAAAAATATGATTTTTCAATAACCAATAGCATTTCATTTTGTAAATACAATAGATTAGATAATCTCTTATTTTGGGCCAGAAGAAGGGTTTTGACACTATAGCTCAGACGGTAAAGCGTCTGTCTACAATGCGGGAGACCCAGGTTCAATTCCTGGGTTGGGAAGATCCCCTGGAGAAGGAAATGGCAATCCACTCCAGGACTATTGCCTGGAAAATCCCATGGACAGAGGAGCCTGGTAGGCTACAGTCCATGGGGTCTCCAAGAGTCGGCCATGACTGAGCGACTTCACTTCAATGTAAATTTTAATTATCTGAAAAATCCCAGGGGCAATGTCTCTATCAGGGTCCCCAGGGGAAACAGATGACACACTTGGAGACAGTAATTTGAAGAGTGTTTAACATAAGGTCTGTTTACAAAAGAGTGGGCAGAGATTAAAGAAGCCAAAAGTAATAATGGAATATGTGACCACATTGCTTATGCTACCTATCGGCCTGAAGTGGTGACAGAAAGGAGAGGCAATTATGGGAACCTGGAGACCAAGAAAGCTGGCAGAAACTCCTGCTTGACAGAAGCTTAGAAAGTACCTGGTTGAGGGAGCAGCTAGTCTTCAGGGACCCGAAAGGAGGAAGCAGGGAGCCATGATACCCCACCTGATTCTGAGCTCCTGCCTATGCACCCCACTCAGACTGTTCTCCCCAATCAGAAGCCATGGGACCAAGGAGACTTGGTGTGTTCTGCACAGGTTGGCTCCCTTGGGTATAATGCATAGCAAAGAAAAGCGAAGAGTGCATCCAGAAGAGCAAATGGAATTCTAAGCACATACACTTTCTTACTTGCTTGCCAGAATTTATCTCTGTAATACTTGCACTGGGAATCTGAGAAATTTTCTCTTAGAAGTGATGTTGAATCTGAAATCTAAAGGATGTACAGTTGTTTAGAATGTGATCAGTTCAAAGAAGACATTCTAATGGTCAAAGTGAAAAGATGCTCAACACCACTAAGCATCAGGGAAATGAAAACCAAAATCACAGTGAGATATCACCTCACACAGGTTCAGTTCAGCTCAGTTCAGTCGCTCAGTCGTGTCCAACTCTTTGCGACCCCATGAACTGCAGCACGCCAGGCCTCCCTGTCCATCACCAACTCCCAGAGTTCACTCAAACTCACATCCATTGAGTCAGTGATGCCATCCAGCCATCTCATCCTCTGTCGTCCCCTTCCCTTCCTGACCCCAATCCCTCCCAGCATCAGAGTCTTTTCCAATGAGTCAGCTCTTCGCATGAGGTGGCCAAAGTACTGGAGTTTCAGCTTTCGCATCATTCCTTCAAAAGAACACCCAGGGCTGATCTCCTTTAGAATGGACTGGTTGGATCTCCTTGCAGTCCAAGGGACTCTCAAGAGTCTTCTCCAACATCACAGTTCAAAAGCATTGATTCTTCGGCGCTCAGCTTTCTTCATACTCCAACTCTCACATCCATACATGACCACTAGAAAAATCATAGCCTTTAATAGTTGGAACTTTGTTGGCAAAGTAATGTCTCTGCTTTTTAATAGGCTATCTAGTTGGTCATAACTTTCCTTCCAAGGAGTAAGCATCTTTTAACTTCATGGCTGCAGTCACCATCTGCAGTGATTTTGGAGCCCCCCAAAATAAAGTCTGACACTGTTTCCACTGTTTCTCCTTCTATTTCCCATGAAGTGATGGGACCGGATGCCATGATCTTCGTTTTCTGAATGTTGAGCTTTAAGCCAACTTTTTTACTCTCCTCTTTCACTTTCATCAAGAGGCTCTTTAGTTCTTCTTCACTTTCTGC
>SJYX01003346.1:52871-129672 GCA_006410675.1 Oreotragus oreotragus | reverse complement strand
TCCCATCTTTTTCAGAATTTTCCACAGTTTATTGTGATCCACACAGTCAAAGGCTTTGGCATAGTCAATAAAGCAGAAATAGATGTTTTTCTGGAACTCTCTTGCTTTTTCCATGATCCAGTGGATGTTGGCAATTTGATCTCTGGTTCCTCTGCCTTTTCTAAAACCAGCTTGAACATCTGGAAGTTCACGGTTCACGTATTGCTGAAGCCTGGCTTGGAGAATTTTGAGCATTACTTTAGTAGCGTGTGAGATGAGTGCAATTGTGCGGTAGCTTGAACATTCTTTGGCATTGCCTTTCTTTGGAATTGGAATGAAAACTGACCTTTTCCAGTCCTATGGCCACTGCTGTTTTCCAAATTTGCTGGCATATTGAGTGCAGCACCTTCACAGCATCATCTTTCAGGATTTGAAACAGCTCAACTGGAATTCCATCACCTCCACTAGCTTTGTTCGTAGTGATGCTTTCTATGGCCCACTTGCCTTCACATTCCAAGATGTCTGGCTCTAGGTGAGTGATCACACCATCGTGATTATCTTGGTCATGAAGATCTTTTTTTACAGTTCTTCTGTGTATTCTTGCCACCTCTTCTTAATATCTTCTGCTTCTGTTAGGTCCATACCATTTCTGTCCTTTATTGAGGCCATTTTTGCGTGAAATGTTCCCTTAATATTTCTAATTTTCTTGAAGAGATCTCTTGTCTTCCCCATTCTGTTGTTTTCCTCTATTTCTTTGCATTGATCACTGAGGAAGGCTTTCTTATCTCTCCTTGATATTCTTTGGAACTCTGCATTCAGATACTTATATCTTTCCTTAAATGGCTGTAATAAAAAAGACAAGAGATAACAACCATTGGTGTGAATGTGAAAGCATGTTGACTATTATAGTTAATAATATGGTATTATATACTTGAAAATTACTGAGACAGTACATCACAAGTATTCTTACCTGAAAAAAAGAGTTGTGTGAGGTGATGAATGAATTAATTATCTTCACCTTGGTAATTATTCTAATCATTTGATAAATAGATCCAATCTCATTTTACCCTTTAAGTATATACAACTATATTGTCAATTTTTCCTCAGTAATGTTGGAAAAAATGTGACTAATAAGTAATGTTGCAAGTAAGGAAAAGAACATTCTAAGCAGAGAGAACAGCATTTGCAAAGTCCCCTGAGGTGAAAGCACATTCAAAGAACTGAAAGAAAGCAGTGGGTGAAATAGACAAAGGAGAGAATAGAATCAAAGGGAGTTCAGATTTTGGCAGGGTATTGTAAATCCTGCTAAGGATTTTGGTTGTTATTCTTAAATCAAAGGTAAGCCATTGATAGGTATTCGGCATCCAATGACAGATTAGATTTTGTTTCTCAAGAAAATTACTCTGGGGAGAATGGATTACAGGAAGGGAAGAATGAAATGGATGTGTTTATACCAGAGATTCAGATGAATGCTTAAACTAAGGCAGTGGACAGACATAGTGAGACAAAGAAAAGTTTAAGAAATTTTAGGGACGTGAAACTGACAAGACTTATTGAGAGAGAGATATATATATACATATATATATATATATATGTATATATATATGGGATATAGCAGTTTGGAGGTGATGGTAGTGTCAAGGAGTGTACTAGATCACTTGCTTGTAAGACGGAATTAGGAGAAAAGCTTTTTGGAACTGGGAAGTTACAAAATAATTGGTAATAATTAACCAAATAGTGAAAAAAGAGAAGGGCTGACTGGTTTTTAGTGAATTAAAGACTGTAGACTCCAGAAATAAAAGAAGATGCTTTAAAGCTGAACACTGAGAGCAGAAACCATTTCTAAGATGGTAGGTGTTGCAAGAGGGCATTGGAGGGCAGACACACTGAAACCATACTCACAGAAATCTAGTCAATCGAATCACACTAGGACCACAGCCTCGTCTAACTCAATAAAACCAAGCCATGCCCGCGGGGCAACCCAGGATGGGCGGGTCATGGTGGAGAGGTCTGACAGAATGTGGTCCACTGGAGAAGAGAATGGCAAACTACTTCAGAATTCTTGCCTTGAGAACCCCATGAACAGTATGAAAAGGCAAAATGATAGGATACTGAAAGAGGAACTCCTCAGGTCAGTAGGTGCCCAATATGCTACTGGAGATCAGTGGAGAAATAACTCCAGAAAGAATGAAGGGATGGAGCCAAAGCAAAAATAATACCCAGCTGTGGATGTGACTGGTGATAGAAGCAAGGTCTGAGCTGTAAAGAGCAATATTGCATAGGAACCTGGAATGTCAGGTCCATGAATCAAGGCAAATTGGAAGTGGTCAAACGAGATGGCAAGAGTGAACGTCAACATTCTAAGAATCAGCAAACTAAAATGGACTGGAATGGATGAGTTTAACTCAGAAGACCATTATATCTACTACTGCGGGCAGGAATCCCTCAGAAGAAATGGAGTAGACATCATGGTCAACAAAAGAGTCCGAAATGCAGTACTTGGATGTAATCTCAAAAATGACAGAACGATCTCTGCTCATTTCCAAGGCAAACCATTCAATATCATAGTAATCCAAGTCTATGCCCCAACCAATAATGCTGAAGAAGCTGAAGTTGAACGGTTTTATGAAGACCTACAAGACCTTTTAGAATTAACACCCAAAAAAAGATATCCTTTTCATTATAGGGGACTGGAATGCAAAAGTAGGAAGTCAAGAAACACCTGGAGTAACAGGCAAATTTGGCTTTGGAATGCAGAATGAAGCAGGGCAAAGACTAATAGAGTTTTGCCAAGAAAATGCACTGGTCCTCTTCCAACAACACAAGAGAAGACTCTACACATGGACATCACCAGATGGTCAACACCAAAATCATATTGATTACATTCTTTGCAGCCAAAGATGGAGAAGCTCTATACAGTCAACAAAAACAAGACCAGGAGCTGACTGTGGCTCAGATCATGAACTCCTTATTTCCAAACTCAGACTCAAATTGAAGAAAGTAGGGAAAACCGCTAGACCATTCAGGTATGACCTAAATCANTCCTGTGGTCATGTATGGATGTGATAGTTGGACTGTGAAGAAGGCTGAGCGCTGAAGAATTGATGCTTTTGAACTGTGATGTTGGAGAAGACTCTTGAGAGTCCCTTGGACTGCAAGGAGATCCAACCAGTCCATTCTGAAGGAGATCAACCCTGGGATTTCTTTGGAAGGAATAATGCTAAAGCTGAAACTCCAGTACTTTGGCCACCTCATGCGAAGAGTTGACTCATTGGAAAAGACCCTGATGCTGGGAGGGATTGCGGGCGGGAGGAGAAGGGGACGACCGAGGATGAGATGGCTGGATGTCATCACTGACTCGATCGACGTGAGTCTGAGTGAACTCCGGGAGTTGGTGATGGACAGGGAGGCCTGGCGTGCTGTGATTCATGGGGTCGCAAAGAGTCGGACACGACTGAGCGACTGAACTGAAGTGAAGTGAACAATAATTAGAGGAAGGTGGAAGGCAGGGAAAGGAAAACCTGAGAGGGAGGGCAGAGGAATGACATGAGACAGACCTTGAGGAAAGAAGAATTCATGCAAAAATAACACAGTTTGTTCCAGATTCAAGAAATGACTCAACTTTGGAGAAAATAGAAATGCAATAAAATACTTATCACAAAAATACAAATAAGCAAGCAAACAAAATTATATTCATTATTTATTTCGTTTCCTCCTAGTAAATAGCACAGCCTCCTGTTTCCACCTCCTTATTTCTTTTATTCCACTCTCTGCCCCTCTCTTTCTTTCTTGAAACATCGTGAGCTCCCTCAGGAAGGGCCCACACCTCTTAAATATTTTGAACACTGGTTCTATCATTATCTAGCTCCTTTGGACCACAGTGAGGATTAACCAGCATGAGGATTAATCGTCTGCCTTCTACAGACCCATCTTTAGCTATTAATTCCTCTTTTGAGTGCTCTCTTTCCTCCTCTGTATCGTGCTGCAGTATTCTAACCCCGCAACAGTGTAAGCTTCTAGAAAGCAGAATTGACAGGACCCTGACATATGGGCAGATGGGGTAAGTACAAGTGACTGGGAGAAGAGAAGAGCATGGAATGACAAGCCTAGAGACAAGCGGGATCTATTTTCCAGGTAGGTGCAGATCTGAACCCTTGACCTGCGCCTGGTTTTCTTCCTGCAGTACAAGAATTCTCCTGTGTTGGGGGTTGGGGGGTGAGGCTCAAGGAACCCCACTCCTGCACGTTCTCAAGTATCTATTTAAGGTGGGGAGCTCTGTGGGCACATTCTTCCTGCTAAGTAGACAGCCGCACTCAGTAGCCACTAACACATATTTCTGCAATAAATAGATGGGTGGATGAAATACTTGTGCAATAGAAACTTCTTGTGGCAACTCCCGAGAGAGCACAATCCTTATAATCCCCGCCATTCATTCCGCAAGTCTTGGGCTCGCGTGTCTCCTCCAGTTACATGGAGGCCCCGCCCACCTCTGGGCGTGGCCCCGCTCGGCGCGCTCCTTCCGCTGGGGTCCGTATCTCTCGGGGACGCGCGGAGCGGTGGGCACGTTCCGGGCCACAGTGCGCTTGCGCAGAAGGTGCAACGGTCCGGGGAGGGGCGGAGCCTGAGGAGCTTAGACTGAGGTGATAAGGAAAATACGGAAAGGATCCGTATGGCGGTCCGCTCTGGCTCTGCCGGGAGAGAGGAGATGGGCCAGGTTAGTGGGTGTTTGCAGGGTACACAAAGACAATCTGTTGGTGAGTTTACATTTTTACTGATTTTGCCTTTTTTTTCAACTAAGCTCGGTGTTCAAGAGCTGGTGCTTTGGAGGTCCCAGTGTTCTGACAGCGCGTGCCTATGTGGCTTTGGGTAAGTTACCTGCCCCGAGCTTCAGTGTTTGCCTCTGTAAAGTGGACCCGGTAACAATTGTGGGCTTCACAAGACTTTTGTGAAGACAGCATCAGACAGTGTGTGTAAAGTACTTGGCACAATGTTTGTCAGAAACGCCCAGTAAGTGATAAGGGCTATTACTATCATCAGTGTTAGAAGCATTAAGTATCATCATCATGTGTTTTTTTTGTGTGCCAGAATCTTTTGTATGCAGTTGTTATGCTGGTAATCTTTGGAAAATATCAGAGAACCTGAGAAGTAACAGGAAATTAGAGATTGGAAAATATTCTGATTTTAGAAGGGAGAAAAAAGTAGATCTTGGAAAATGGACTCTAATAATCTTGAATTTTACTGAGCACCAACACAAACCCAGGATGGATCATATCAAAGGTAGTTAGTGAGGAGAATTTCCTGGCTATGCAGTGGTTAGGACGCCACGCTTTCACTGCTGAGGCTGTAGGTTTGATTCCTTACAGGGGAACTAAGATCCCACAAGCCAAGCAGTACTGCCTAAAAAAGAAAAAAAGGTTTGTGAGCCTTTAGAAAAGAAACTGGTACTCATTATGAAGCAGTCTGCATTCTCTAAGAACAAATAAATCTAGCCAGATTAACTTTTTTGAACTAAGAGTAAACTGATAGCTCAGTGGAAAAACTTTATTTGGTTTAGTCATTTACCTCAGCCTGAGATGCTGCCCCATTTTAAGAGTCTTTTGTCAGAGTCTCTTTCGTTTCTGACATAAATCTTACAGAAATAATTTTTTTAGCTAAATGGGTAATATGTGAATACCTTTATGTTGTAAAAAATTAAAAAACTGAAAATGAAGGGAAATTCTGCTTCAGCCTCCACTCATCAATTTAGTGTGCATTTTGCAATGATACTTAAAAATCTATCTCTATACTGATTTATAGCAGAACTTTATTCTGCCAACTGAATAACCAGCAAAAGAAAGCAGTGTTTTAGTCTCATTTGAAAGGAAACCCAAGGGCAGGTAGTGTAGAGCCAGCAGACTCTTTCTGTCTTGGTTTCACCATCCAGGCATTTGTCCTCATGGTCACAAGGTGATCGCTGCTTCCTTAAAACTGAGTCCATATATTGGACAGGAAAGGACAAAAGCTATCTTGTGAAGTTTTATATTTTAATTCAGGAAAGGAAGCCGACTGGAACATCTGTGTACAACTCATTGGCCAGACTGTATCACATGACCCCTCTATCAACAAAGGAGTCTGGAGGTACTTCCTTTGGTGGTCATATGGTTAAGACTCCATGCTTCCACTGTAGGGAGCATGGGGTTCCATCCCTCGTGGGGAAACTAAGATCCCTGAATGCTGAGTGTCCAAAAAAGAAAAAAAAGTAAGACAAGGGATCTAGGGAAATATTAATAATTTACTTTTTAAGCATCTAAAATATAGACTTCTGAGAATCCTTTGGACAGCAAGGAGATCAAACCAGTCAATCCTAAAGGAAATCAACCCTGAATATTCACTGGAAGGATTGAGGCTGAAGCTCCAACACTTTGGCCACCTGATGCAAAGAGCCAACTCATTGGAAAAGACCCTGATGCTGGGAAAGACTGAGGGCAGGAGAAGAACGGGACAACAGAGGATGAGATGCTTGGACAGCATCACCGACTCAATGGATTTGAGTTTGAGCAAATTCTGGGAGATAGTGAAGGACAGGGAAGCCTGATGTGCTATAGTCCAAGGGGTGCAAAGAGTCGGACACGACTTAGTGATTGAATAACAACAAAGTATAGAGCGACATAGTAAAAGTGAGGGGTGAATATCTTTGGGCTAAACAAGTTTTCAGTGCCTGCTGCAGAAATATAGAGGTTGGTTTTGCTTTTCTGAAAATAAACTCACACTATATATTTTTGGTAACTTGCTAATTTTCCTTGGCAGTATGAATGAATTACTACTTTCTGAGGTGGCCTGTATGAAATTTCCTTGGCTCCTTTAGCTGCTGCATAATATCCTTTTTTCATGATTCTAAGGCATACTCTTTCATTCATATGTTATCTCTAAAATTGGTATGCATCTTACACTTGCTATCATCTAGGCAGTAGTAGTGATGTAATTGTCATTGCCTGCTGGATATGCTTCAAAACTTGCAGAATGGATGTTAGCAGCCTGGAATATTAATGATTCTGAGTCTGCATATGACTCAGGAGGTTCCAGTTCCAAGAAGAAGATTTATATATGTTTTAATCAATTTATTTGATGAATACTTTTATTTTAATGTATGCATGAGGATGACATGGAATTAAAAATTCATGCCTTAAGTTTCATGTGGCTTTTTTAATAAATATAAAATAAAAATTATAAGTGTTAAGAAAACTTTTTTGTCATAGTTTAATTAGGAGCACTTTTTTCTTTTTTAGTGATACATAAAATAATAGTGTTTATCATTCATGACGTCCTGAAGTCAGTGAAATATGATTTTCTACACTGTGGCTATTCCATAGTTTAATCATTTTTGTATCAATAAATGTTAAGTTTTCACTTTTTTTACAGTAGTGGTTCAGTAAACTTTTTCATTCCTCATTTTCCATATGTGCAAATAGTATTTCTCTTGATTCCTAGAACCACATTTTTAAAAATTCTAAAGCTGCTGGCCCCTCTAATCTATTGTTGTTCAGGTGCTCAGTCATGTTCAACTATTCATGACCCCATAGACTGCAGCACACCAGGCTTTCCTGTCCTTCACTATCTCCCACAGTTTGCTCAAACTCCTGTCCATTGAGTCAGCAATGCCATCCATCCTCTGTTGCCCCCTTCTCTTCATATCCTCAATCTTTCCCAGAAACAGGGTCTTTTCCAATGAATTGGCTCTTTGCATCAGGTGGCCAAAGTATGGGAGCTTCAGCTTCAGCATCAGTCCTTCCAATGAATATTCTGGGTTGATTTCCTTTAGGATGGATTGTTTCAATCTCCTTGTTGTCCAAGGGACTCTCAAGAGTCTTCTCCAGTACCACAGTTCGAAAGCATTAATTCTTCAGTGCTCAGCCTTCTTTATGGTCCAGTTCTCACATCTGTGCATTGTCAGGGGCGACAACATCTACTCCAATCCGGCGCCCCGCCCATGACAAGGATCTGGGTGAAGGCTCCCCGCCCATGACAAGGATCTGGGTGAAGGTTCACAATCCCAAGGAGGAATGAGAACCAGGGGAATTTCCGGAAAAAACCCGACTATACCCTCTGCGTGCCAGCTTTCAGTTTGTGTACTTTTCTGTTTCGTTTTACTGTCCTTTCTGGGAATGAGTGTACAGCCTGTGGCCTCCAAAGACCCAATGTATGGTATTTTCCAAGCAATGTTCACCCATGTAATCACAAAACACATCCTTGGAGAGACAAGAAACATCACATACCTCGTAGGAAGCCCTGACCCTAGATTTGCACTTTTTAAGAACTTCAGCTGCGAATTATATTCGGTAGTAAGGGTAAATTTCAGTGCCAGACTGCTATTCCTCCATCCCCTGCCCATGGTGTACCTGGGAGTGCACTAGTTTTAGAAGAATAACAATGATTTCTTAGGTTAATAGTTCAACTAGGTTAGAAGTTCAGAATCAGTAGGAGTAGGAAATTGTATGGAAACTGTAAATAAGATTGACCGCCACATGACCTACTTCGAAGGAGCCACAGTGTTTGTATGTGAGTGAGGTAATAGACCTGCTAGACAATAGATAAAGCTATAAGCATCAATCATAATAGGAAAACTGAGGTTTAAAGATTTGCATGAATAATTTTGGTAACATAACCTTTCTACAGTTAATGGATTGTAGAAAACTTGGCAACAGCAAGCAAGGCACCTGTGGACCTTCAGGGGGTTATAACAATTCTTGTCAGGCCTCAAAAGGCAAGAAGATGATGTATGGTGATTTTTTCATGGAAAACATCCCCTGTGAAAACATACTGACCTTTTTGACCACACTGTTACATACTAATCCCTCATTCGTAATGACTATTGTTCTATGACCTAATACACAAACCTAACCTATATAATCTGATACCTTGCAAAAATAAAACTGGCATTCTTTCCTGAGCCTGCATCCAAGGCCTGAGTTTGAGTGTCCACTTCTTTCTCCACTTCTTTCTCCACTGCGCCGACGTTGCCCATCCCGAGGGTATCCCTGGACCCTGCAGAGGCTGGACCCCCGCAGTGCATGACTCCAGGAAAAACCACAGCTTTGACTAAGTGGACCTTTGTTGGTAAAGTGATGTCTCTGGTTTCTAATACGTTGTCTAGGTTTGTCATAGCTTTTCTTCCAAGCAGCAAGCATCTTTTAATTTCATAGCTGCGGTCATCATCTGCAGTGATTTTGGAGCCCAAGAAAATAAAGTCTGCCACTGTTTCCACTTTTTCCCCATCTATTGGCTATGAAGTGATGGGGCTGGATGCCATGATCTTCATTTTTTTAATGTTGAGTTTTAAGCCACTCTCCTCTTTCACCTACATCAAGAGGCTCTTTAGTTCCTCTTTGCTTTCTGCCATTAAAGCGGTATCATCTGCATATCTGAGGTTGTAGATATTTCTCCCTGCAATCTGGATTTCAACTTGTGATTCATCCAACCAGGCATGTCACCTGATGTACTCTGCATATAAGTTAAATAAGCAGGATGACAATATATAGACTTAATGCACTCCTTGCCCAATTTTGAACCAGTCTGTTGTCCCATGTCCAGTTCTAACTGTATGCTTCTTGATCTGTATGTACATTGCTCAGGAGGCAGACAGGTAAGGTGAGCTGATGTTCTCATCTCTTGAAGAATTTCCCACAGTTTGTTGTGAACCATGCAGTCGAAAGCTTTCCTGTAGTCAATGAAGCAGAAGTAGATTTTTTTCTGGAATTCTCTACCTTTTTCTATGATCCAACTAATGTTGGATCTCTAGTTCCTCTGCCTTTTCTAAATCCAGCTTGTACATCTGGAAGTTCTTGGTTTGAACATTCTTTAGCCTTGTCTTTCTTTGGGATTTGAATGAAAACTGACCTTTTCTAGTCCTGTGGCCACTGCTGAGTTTTCCAAATTTGTTGGCATATTAAGTAGAGCACTTTCACAGCATCATCTTTTAGGATTTGAAATAGTTCAGCTGGAATTCCATCACCTGCACTAGTTTTGTTTGTAGTAATGCTTTTTAAGGCCCACTTGACTTCACATTCCAGGGTGGCTGGCTCTACTTGAGTGACCACACCATCGTGGTTAATCCAGGTTATTAAGACCTTTTCTGGTCTAGTTCTGTGTATCCTTGCCATCTCTTCTTAATTTATTCTGCTGCAGAGTACATCATGTGAAATGCCTGGCTGGATGAATCACAAGCTGAAATCCAGATTGCAGGAAGAAATATCAACAACCTCAGATATGCAGATGATACCGCTTTAATGGCAGAAAGCAAAGAGGAACTAAAGAGCCTCTTGATGTAGGTGAAAGAGGAGAGTGGCTTAAAACTCAACATTAAAAAAATGAAGATCATGGCATCCAGCCCCATCACTTCATAGCCAATAGATGGGGAAAAAGTGGAAACAGTGGCAGACTTTATTTTCTTGGGCTCCAAAATCACTGCAGATGATGACCGCAGCTATGAAATTAAAAGATGCTTGCTGCTTGGAAGAAAAGCTATGACAAACCTAGACAACGTATTAGAAACCAGAAACACCACTTTACCGGCAAAGGTCCATTTAGTCAAAGCTATGGTTTTTCCTGGAGTCATGCACAGATGTGAGAACTGGACCATAAAGAAGGCTAAGCAACGAAGAATTAATGCTTTCGAACTGTGGTACTGGAGAAGACTCTTGAGAGTCCCTTGGACAACAAGGAGATTGAAACAGTCAATCCTAAAGGAAATCAACCCAGAATATTCATTGGAAGGACTGATGCTGAAGCTGAAGCTCCCATACTTTGGCCACCGGATGCAAAGAGCCAACTCATTGGAAAAGACCCTGTTGCTGGGAAAGATTGAGGATATGAAGAGAAGAGGCAACAGGGGATGAGAGGGTTGGATGGCATCACTGATTTGAGTTTGAGCAAACTGTGGGAGATGGTGAGGGACAGGGAAGCCGAGCCATGGGTGCTGCAACCCGCGGGGTCTGAAAGAATCGGACATGACTTAGTGACTCAACAATGACAAAATTTTCCAGGGAACTCTCAATTGAAAAAATCTTGGTACATTATTGTCATTAGCTATCAACATACTTGAGAAGTTGTGAGATTTCAGTATGTGAACTATACTGTACTGCCTTGAGTTCCAGTGAGACAGATGTCACACAGTTTGTTTCCAGATAGCATCGCCCTAGGGGTGGTCTTAGTTTCTAAGTTCTCTGGACAATTTCAGATCTACTTGGACACCTGAAAGATTATTGTTAAAATAATGAACAGGGAGATACCTCTACAGTATAGAAAGGGTCTTTATTTTTATTAGTGCTTCCGACCCCTAGAAGTGTTTGGGTGTTTCTTTGCAGTCAAAAGACCTGGCTCAGCCTCTGACTTTCTGAGCAAGGTGACTCTGTGGGTCACGGGAGCTAGGAGGGTGGGGATAGCCTCACATATATCCAAGGAATTAAAAAAAAAATTGCAAGTGTTGGTGAGATAATGGCAAATTTGGAACCCTCATACATTGCATATATTGCTGGTGGGAAGGTAAAATCATTCATTTAGCCACTATGGGAAATTTTTTTGGCAGTTCCTCATAGAGTTAAACAGAATTACCATATGACCCAGCAATCCTACTCCAAAGAACTGAAAACCTAGACAGATACATTTATATAGGCACATTCAGAGCAGCAGTATTCACAGAGGGTGGAAATAACACAAACATCCCTCAACAGATACACGTATAAACACATTGTGGTATACATACAATGGAATATTATTTAGCCATAAAAAGAAATGAAGTAGGTCACACGCTACAAGGAGGGTGAACCTTGAAAACATCATGCTGAGTGAAAGAAGCCAGGCACTAAAGACTACCTGTTATATGATTCCATTTATATGGAATGTCCAGAATAGCCAAATTCAGGGGGAAAAAATAAATTAGTGATCACTCTGAGTTGAGGAGACCAAGGGATAGGGAGTTAACTGCTTAATGTGTGGGGAGGGGGGGTTCCCTTTTGGGGTGATGAATCTGTTTCAGAACTAGATAGAGATGGTGTGGTTGCTTTACACTGCATTGTCATAAATGCCACTGGATTGTTGACTTTAAATTTATTTTTCTGTGTATTTCACTCTAATAAGAACAACAGAAAGTTCAATCCTCTCCACCCTTCCGAGCTTGGAATTTTCCCAGCGGATACAAGGCAAAAGAAACAGCTAGCCCCCATCCTTGCGGGGGCACGATAAAAGGTGCCCTGTCTTACAGTTGCATTTGTTGTGCATTCATTCGTTCGTGCAAAATTTCCCACTTACTCAGCACACAGCTTCTGAACCAGGTTTGGGCTGCAGAGGGAACCGTCTCTGCCCCGGTAGCGCACAGCCTAGGGGGAGACACATCCCGCAAATTAAAACATAAAGCAAAACTCCGTGGTGAACCCAGCAAAGGAGGGTTGGCTACTTAAGTAGCAGGGTGTTCCGAAAGAAAAGGGGGCCTTTGTCAGACAGGGGGCATGGACTGAGCCGACTCCTGTCCATGGCCGCCAAGTCCCTGGCGACAAATGCATTCTTTTGTTGTTCATGGAAATGAAACAGTTTTTCAGGCCCTTCAGGAGCTCGTCCCCCAAGGTGGGAAGACGGAACTCAAATCAGCACAAGGGTGTCGGGCTGGAGGGAGAGGGGTGGATAGGCGGGAGACCCCCTGCGCCCCGCCCCAAACCTCGGGGGAGGTCGGAGACCGCGTCTCGGGGAGGTGGGGACTGCGCGGGGCCGCGCTCCCGCCCTCCTCGGCGCCTGCGGACCCGCAGGCGGCGGGCGGCCCGCGAGGGGGCGGCGGCTCCCGGGCTTTGTGGCCGCTGCGCGCGCGGCGGGGCCTGGCCGGCCGGGGGCGCGCCGCCGCCGCCCGGCGCTCCGGAGCCCGCGGCCCTCCCGGCCGCCCAGCCTGCGAGAGGAGTCGAGGCCGCCCGCGCTCGCATCTCGCCGGCCCCTCCCCCGATCGCCGCGGCCGCTGCGCCGCCGCTGCAGGTAGGAGGCTCCCCAGGCGGGCGGGTCGCAGCGGGGCCGGGGCGCGGGCCAGGCGTGCGGGGGCTGCGGGGCCCGTAGGGCGCGCTTCCGGCCCAGGCGCCACGACCCCTGCCCCGCAGGCCCGACGGCCACCTCCGCGCGCTGCGATGGGACTCGGTGAGTGGGGCTGGCCTGCGGCGTACAAAGCCCCAGGGCGCGGATTCGGAGAGGTTCAGCGACGTACCGGGGTCTGGGGACTCTGGACTCCGAGGGCAGAGGAGCGGCTTGCGGGGGTGGGGGAGAAACCTGATGACCCTCAGTGCCGGCGTCTCCCCATCTCAGTGTCCCCACAGTATGCCGGGCGCTGTGCTCGCGCTTTTGCATACTTGTCTTCTTTAAGACCCCTTGTGTCCCTTACAGAGGTGTGAGGGGAGGGGGTCCCTCATTCTAGGGCTGAGCGCCGAGCATCACAGCGGTGCCCGCCTGACCTTGGGAAAGCGCCTTTACTCCGAGCCCTGGCTGCAGCTCCTGTAAATGAGGGTGGGATGGGGGAGAGGGATGGTGGCCGAGAGTACGTGGTGTAATGCGTACCCGCAGGTGCTATTGTGAGAGATGAGGTATGCAAATGATCGTACATATTGAGCACTTTCTACATACCAGGCCTGGGTACCAAACAGTTGGCATGAGTTATCTAATTAAATAATCATGCTGGCGCTGTGATGTAGCTACTGTAAATTACACTAGTAATCTTTAATTAGGAGTAGGAAATAGAAAAGAATTTAGCCTCCCTATTCTGATTAAGGAAATTGGGTGTTTCTTAGGCATGGTCACATTTAAGGTTACCGATGTCCCTGCAATGTCGGGAGAGCAGTTGTGGGATATATTTATTACACATTTAAAACCGGGAGGTAGGATAATATCAGGGCCAGGGTCATATAAGTCAGTTGTGTTACCAAGGAAATTGTCGAGTATTAATTCAAAAACATAGTTCCAGAGTTAGGACTGAGGACTGCTCTGGAAGTTTGGGGCCAGAGAGACAAGGGGTGGACTAGGAGGATATGGAGGATTCTGAAGCCCTGAGTGGAGAGAGGGACCTGTGACCACCACCCGAGCAGTTTTCTGGACCAAGATTTCATCCTGCCCTTAGAGACCAGGCATCCTATCTGGAAGGAGGGAAGGGGGACGGGTGTGGAAAGGATCCAGGGGCAAGATCAATGGATTGTCACTTCTTACTCCCAGGCCACCCCCAAAGTATTCAGCTGGGTTGAGAGCTGGATGACAGGGCCTCCTAAAGCACCATGGTCCCTTCTCATGATTCTTTACATTCCTTTAATATGTTTGAGGAGACTGGGATGCTCACCAACCGTAAAAATTGGTAAGATGCTTAAAATACAAAGACCTAATTGACGTAATGAAGGAGCGTGTTTGAATACAACTCCCTTGGTTGGATAAGCAGTGGGCCTGAGGATATTATTTGGGGGTTCAGTTGGAATGAGGAGAACTGGAAAGATTCTGGACCCTGAAGAAAAAAGAGAAGGGCAGGAAGGCCCAGGCACTGTACCCTGGGGCAGGGGGTAGAAGGAGCACTGAGGCCCCTAGAACACCATGTGCAGAATACCCACCCAGCCCCCTAGTGCTCGAGTACCCAGAAGGTACCCCTCTTCTCCCCCTGTGACTGCATCTTCCTTGAGTGTTGTGGAAGGTCGGGGCTCGACTCAGGCTGACTTTTCTCCTGAGTGAGCAGGAAAAGCTTGGAGAAGTGTTGTTTGAAAAGCAGTCTTGAAGGACAGGGTGTTTGGGCGCAAGGTAGGAGCCCTGTGCGTAGTAAAAAAAAAAAGCAGGTGCTTTGGAGAGACAGATAGTGGACGGTTTGAGTTCCAGGTCTGCCATTTCTCAGCCATGTAATTTTTTGCAAGGATTAAATAATGGTTTTTCAAGTGCCAGAGGGAGCTCAACAAGCACTAGGACCTTTTCCCCTGTCCACGGTGACATTTGCTTAACTCTTGTCTCTGGAGCACCAGTCTTATGCTGAGTCATATGCTTCACGCTGGGGATCCAGAGATGAGTCAGAAATTATGTATTTCCCTTAGGAATTTCCCAGCCTAGTGAAGGAGATGGACACAATGAGCAAATTAAAGAAAATAAGGGAAGTGCAATTATCTACAGCTGGCAGTGAGCTCACAGGAGAGTAACTCATTCATTCTGGATAGAAGACTCAGGGCTAACTACCTTTTTAACAAGATTTAACAAGATGAGGTGTTATAGAGGTTTTGAATGCAACACCAACTCTTAATTTCTTTTTTAACCTTTGTCTTGTCTTTGCCCTGATATTCTCCCTCTTAAAAAAAAAAAAAACAACCTAGTTGCAGTGTGTACATAGTTGTTAAGCTGCCTCAAACTCATTTTAGGAGGAAGCTATTATAAATAAAATCAACATAATAGCCTGGGTGTTAGTTAAGGAAGCCTTCACAAAAATTTCATGAGAGTTGGACATTGAGGGATGAAGATAAGCCCTTGGTGGACTTTTGGGTAAAGGATTCCAGCCAGAGGAAGCCCCATGTCCAGAGGCATGAGAACACAAGTTCAAAGGCATGAAGGTGAGTTTGACCTGGCTGGGTTGAAACATACAGGGAAAGGATATTGTGGAATGTGGTGGTGGTGGGGGTCGGGGGCACTGTAATTGGGGCCAGATCTGGAAAAGCCTTGGATGCCTTGTGAGCAGTTTGGACTTTATCACCAGAGGTCTACATGCAGGACTGTGGCATCATCACTGTGTTTTAGGAAGATTCCTTGAGGGGCCAGAAGTTTGGGAGGTCATTTTGGGAGACTAGAGCTCACCATGGACACAGGCAATGAGGATGGGAGCGGAGAGGAGATTCAGAAGTGAAATGTGAAGTAGGTCTTGATGAGTGTTTCCATGGGATTGAAGAGCACACTGAGGTTTCCGCTTTCAGCCGAGTTAATGGGGCTGAAATCATCAGAAATTGGAGGTTTGGGAATGAATAATTAATTTACTTTGGGAGATTGCTGAGGTACCCATAATAGACAGCTAGATGGAGGTGGCCAGGAGACAACTGGAAATGTATGTGGTGTTGAGGGGAGAGGATGGGGCTGGAGAGAGGTTCTTCCTGACATCCCTACTTTCTTACAATCAAATGCCAAGAATCAGCTATGAGCTCAAGATACAAATAAAATATAGTTGCAAGCCACAGGAGCTCATACTTGGATAGGGGACCCCCTGAGGCTATGGATAGACTAGTACAGAGTAATTCTGAGGCTGAAGGAAAAGGTAAATACGTGGGACCGTGGGCCCTGCGACTTGAAAGCTGTTGTTGCCGAAGTGGTGAGTGTTGCTGAAGAGGAGATTGTCCTCAGATGAGAAGCAGGCTGGAGCAGGAACACCTAAGTAAGGGGACTTTCATTTTGTAAAAGCACTTTCTGTGGAGGGTACTTGAATAATGATCCCAAGGGAATTTCAGGGAGACTGGGCTAGTGTGGGGAGATAGTTTGAGATGGAGCTGTGGGGGAGGGGAGGGGAGGGGTCACGACCTTTAAGAACCTTCCCCTGGTTGGCAGAGGGAACTGTGAAGTGTGGGGAGATAGTTTGAGATGGAGCTGTGGGGGAGGGAAGGGGAGGGGTCACGACCTTTAAGAACCTTCCCCTGGTTGGCAGAGGGAACCGTGAGGGGGGTGGGGGACAGGAGATGGGAGCCCCTTGACTTAAACACAGGGCTGGTTCTGCTCACGGTCACACTTAGACACAGATGGTAAAAATAAACATTTCGTGGTTACTTGGCCACCTGGAGTGGGTGGTGAAGGAGAGCACCAGAGGAAGCAAGTTTTAGTGCTGGGTATAGACTGGAAAGCCTTCTAAAGGAAAGAAAGAAGGTGGAGAGGGCACAGGTGAGTGGCCATCCTGAGTTGAGAGGTCTGAACCCGTGAGAGCAGGTACACGGCAAGGTGTGCACGGGAACAGGAATGTCTGATTATTCTTAACCTCTGTGACAGATGGAGGAGGAAATGGCAACCCACTCCAGTATTCTTGACTAGGAAATCCCATGGGCAGAGGAGTCTGGCAGTTTGGAGTCCAAGGGGTCGCAAAGAGTCAGACATGACTGCGTGACTGGGCATGCACTGCGTCAGATGAAATCAGGAAGGCATCATAGTTCTAGCTAGGCCCTTAAAACTTTGACATACAGCGACTTCCCTGGTGGTACAGTGGATAAGAATCCACCTGCCAATGCAGGGGGCACAGGTTCGATCCCTGGTCCAGGAAGATCCCAGATACTGCAGGCAACTAAAGCCTGTGTGCCACAACTCCTAAGCCTGTGCTCTAGAGCCCATGAGCTGCAACTAATGATCCACAACTAATGAGACCCTGTGCTGTAACTACTGAAGCCCATGAGCCTAGAGCCCGTCCTCTGCAACAGGAGAAGCCACTGCAATGAGAAGTGCGGACCGCAACTGGACAGTAGGCCCTGCTCACTCCAGCTAGAGAAAGCCGTCACGCAGCAACAAAGACCCAGTGCAACCAAAAGTAAATAAATACATTTAAAAAGTTTGGTGTACAGTACAACAGTATTTATAAGATGAAGCCATGAAATGATTTTTGTTAGGGTAAATCGTTGATCAAAGGAGAAATTCAAGATAGTGGAACATCTAGATATAATTAGTTAAAGAAAGTGCAAATGGTGAGCAGGTTAGTTTCAACATATATTTCCCCTGTATTTATTTCCCAGCTGTATTCCAGGTGCTCTTCAAGGAGCTTGGGCTACAGTAGTGAGGGAGGGGTCCATCACTTGCTTTAGACATTTCACTGAGAAATAACCTGGGCTAACCTCCCCTAAACTGCTGAGTTTGCTCTATTCTGTTGCAGTGTTCTCTTTCTTTGGCTAGTAGCCCCACTAGCCTCATAAATAATCAGAAAATACCATCTATGCGTCTTTGGCAAAGGACCATGGAAATTAGGTTGCAGAAGAACCATTGTAACAGCGCTGTTAGTGTGGGCTTTAGAGAACATGCATGGTAATTTTATAATTTAGAGATGAGGAATCAACAGGAGGAAAGGGGACTTGCCTAATGGCACAGGGTGAGTGTCAGAGTTGAGGGCAGTGGCCTCAAGTTTTCAGCTGGGGTAATGGGGAAGGCTTGAGGGTACCTAGCCAAAGGGCATCCTGATGGTGAGAGGGTTCCAGAAAAGAGATAGGGCGGGAGGGGTTGAAAACAAATAATGAAGCTTCACTTTTAGCTCCTCCTCTGTCTCTAGGAACCCCTGTAGCTCGCTCTGAGACTCAATTTCCTCATTTGTAAGGTGAGAAGATTGGATTGAAGTCTCTTGTGAGTTTAACATGTTAGGATCGATGTTTTTCCCTAAAAAAGGTGGTTTGGGGGGATACTGAGAGAGGAGACAGTCAATAGACCAGGATAGGAAATAGCCTTTCTACGCTTTAGAACAAACTGATCACCCATAACCTGTGGCCAGGACCCCCTTCAGGGAATTGGCTGCCACATTTCCCGCAGCTCACTCGCCAATTCTCTATACTCTCTTCTCTCCAAAGTTGCCCTGCTTTGTTCTAATGGCAGTTCTGATTGCAGTCTGTGCTGATGGGAGTTAAGGTCCTTATTCTAGGTCCTCCCCAATCTTGGAGTCACACCCCTGGGCACATTTCTTTCTCTGTGCTTATCACAAGTCTGTCCACAATACACTGTGTTGCGTTGTATCTTCATTGGACCTTGACCTCCTGAATTTGTTTTTTTTTTTTTGTCTTCTCCTGAATCTTGAGACATACCCCTCCCCCGTCCAATGCCTGCACACGCAGGTGCTTCTTTAATCCTCCTGCATTCTCTTTGCCTGTGCTTTTTCTTGATCCCCCACCATAGTGTACACACACACACATCCTGGTCATTTCTCACTTTGAAACAGCCCCTGGCACGCACCGCCTCCTTTCCATTGACTCGCCGCCACTCAGAATCCAGGTCCTTCCTTATCAATTATTTATCTGCATGATCTCCTTCAGCGCTCTCTGTTCATATGCTATACATTCTTAAAAGATCTAGCTCAGATGTCCTCTTTTGTTCATGAAGAGTGCAAATTAACCTCCTCCCTCTTCTGAATGCGCAGGGTGCTTTGTCCTGTGTTATGGTCGCAGTTTCAGTGTGCCTGTCCTGTTGGTTGTCAGTTTCTGCATGCCAGTGCTCCTTCCAGGCTCTGTGGCTCAGATTGTCTTTATATCTGCCACATATTCTAAGACAGTACTGAGCCTTTGGCAGGAATTCATTACATATCTGTTGACGGGTTTTTGTTTTTTTTTTTTTTTTGGCCAGTGAATAGAAGAACCAATAAGTATTTGAGTGTATGTTGTATTTAGACCACTATTTGACTTTTGGAAGCAGTTCAGTATGGATGAGAAGGGTGGAAAGAACTAAAATTTATTGAAGATCTAGTCTGTGCTTCTTGACTCCCACTGCAGGACAGTCGTATAGAGGGACTAAGGCAGAGTAGGGGTTATTACTTCATCTTATTACAGATGGAGCATGAGGTTAACTGATGTGCTCAGAGTCACTAACTCAGAGTTAGCTCAGAGTGCTGAAGTTAAGATTTGAGCCCAGGTTTTCTGCATCCAGTGTCTTCACTTTAAGAGCAGCAGTTCATATCCTAACATCTGTCTGAAGTCTCAGGTGTCACGATTTTTGGTCATGGTTCCTACAAAGGACAGTAGAGATCAAATCTGTCCAACTTTCTCTAGTCTTTGCCCAAATTTTAGGACTTCATTTCATCCTTAGTGGACTTAGAATATTATTGGATGGTGTATTAGTCACCTTGGCCTGCCATAATAAAATACCACAGACTGGTTGCGGTGGGGAGGCTTAAACAGCAAAAGTTTATTTCTTACAGTTCTGGAAGCTTAGGAAGTCCAAGATCAAGGTGCCAGTAAAGTAGGTTTCATTCTGAAGCCTCTTCTCTTGGCTTGTAGGTGGCTGCCATCTCTGTGTGCTCACATGACCTCTTTGTAACCTAGCGGTTGGTGGTGGTTGGGGAGGCAGGGAACAAGAGCTCTCTTGTCTTTTCTTATTAGGTCACTAATCTTCTTGAGCCAGGACTCCACCCTTATGACCTCATTCCATCTTGTTGTTGTTATTCAGTCATTCAGTCCAACTCTTTGTGACCCCATGGACTACAGCATGCCAGGCTTTCCTGTCCTTTACCATCTCCTGGAGCTTGCTAAAACTCATGTCCATTGAGTCAATGATGCCATCCAGTCATCTTGTCCTCTGTCTTCCCCTTTTCCTCCTGCCTTTTATCTTTCCCACCATCCAGGTCTTTTCTAATGAGTCTATTCTTCCATCAGGTGGCCAGAACACTGGAGCTTCAGCTTCAGCATCAGCCCTTCCAATGAATATTCAGGACTTATTTTCTTTAGGATTGACTGGCTTGATCTCCTTGCAGTCCCAGGGACTTTCAAGAGTCTTCCCCATCACCACAGTTCAAAAGCATCTATTCTTCAGCGCTCAGCCTTCTTTATAGTCTAGCTCTTACATGCATACATGACTACTGGAAAAACCATAGCTTTGACTAGATGGACCTTTGTTGGCAAAGTAATGTCTCTGCTTTTTAATATACTGTTTAGGTTTGTCATAGCTTTTCTTCCAAGGAGCGGACATCTTTTAATTTCATGCCTGTAGTCACCATCTGCAGTGATTTTGGAGCCCCCCAAAATAAAGTCTGCCACTGTTTCCATTGTTTCTCCATCTGTATGCCATGAAGTGATAGACTGGATGCCATTTTTTGAATGTTGAGTTTTAAGTCAGCTTTTTCACTTTCCTCCTTCACCTTCATAAGAGGCTCTTTAGTTCCTCTTCAATTTCTGCCATAGGGTGGAACCATCTGCATATCTGAGGTTATTGATATTTCTCCTGGCAATGTTGATTCCAGCTTGTGGTTCTTCATCCAGCCCAGCATTTCTCATGATGTACTCTGCATATAAGTTAAATAAACAGGGTGACAATATACAGCCTGATGCTCTCCTTTCCCAATTTTGAACCAGTCCATTTGTTGTTCCATGTTCAGTTCTAACTTGCTTCTTGGCCTGTTTTCTCATTCAATCTTAATTCCTTCCTTAAAAGCTTGTCTCCAAATACAGTTACTGTGAGGGTTAGGGTTGCAACAAAGAAGTTTTTTTAGGGGGATGGGTTGAATACAAACATTTAGTCCCCTAACACATGGATTTTTAAGGTGGATATTAAATGTACTTATTACAGTCTTCTGGTGGTTTAGTCAGTGTTATTGTTTTGGGAATTGTGCTGATTATTTCCTCTTTGTTCTTTTACAGTATTGAAATCCTACTATTTTATTTAATTCTGTCTATGGGTCTTTGCTTAGCCCAAGAGGAATTTCCACTGTATTTGGATTTTGCTATTTTATTTGACCATTTTTACTTTTGTGCAGCTTTTGGTGTACTGCTTATTTTATCACACATGATACTCATTCTGTGCATGGTAGGCAGTTTTATGTTTATATCAAAAGACATTGATTCGTGAAATTTTGCCGAGGGCCCACAATGTGAGGGTCTCTGGGCTGCTTGTTGTCCTACAGCCATGCATGTGCACTCTGTCTAGCAGAACAACGGATGGAAAAGATGATCCATACTGAGCAGAGCTGGGAGCAGTTTTTAATAAAAGTTGATGCAGCAGAGGCTTGTTGTGTTGTCATATATAACCAGTTATGGACATTCCCGAGCAGTTTGAAGCTGGAAGGTGCTTTCTAGTCTCGGCATTTCTACTCATAGGTTGTGCCCGAATATCTCCTTCTCTGGGAAGTGTTTGTTTACTTAGGACTGTCAGTCAGGTGCTCCAGCACAACGTCAGCATCCAATCTCTCTGAGGCATGACCATTTTAAAGCTCCATATTATTGCTACAGTTACTTTTCAGACACACATTCTTAGCAGATCAACAGTGGACATTATTTCAGTGCCCTGGTTAGAGTGAGAGCAAGGGACCTGGGTGGGGGTGGGGGACTGGGGACCCTGGGTTTGAAAGAAAGGGGACAGGGGAGCCAACAAATGAAGATGGGCAGAAGCAGGCACAGCTCCTAGGCTGCTCTGCCCTAGGACCTTTCCCTGCTGACAGTTAGATTGCTGACTGACAAGTAATTTGAGCAAGGGCACTAGAGGCTGTCGCTAGGTCGGAAAGAAGTGGGCTAAGTAGAGCAGAGAGCATCCTGGGCATGGAGTCAGACCTGGGTTTAAATCCTGGTTCTGCTACTTACTATTTGTGTGACCACAGGCAAGTTACTGAGCCTCATTTTTCTGATCTGGGAAACACAAATAACAGTTGGTTAGTGGAGATGTATAGCCCACTTCAGAAGACTGTTGGGGAATCCATAGGGGACCTTTGGGGTACGCTGTCTCATACCAGAATCCTTTTATAGCCCGTCAAGATGCAACCACATGGCCAAGGGAGGCCTGCTGTTCTACAAAATTAGGCAAAGTAAATTGGTAACTTTAGATTTACTCAGCTAGTAATTAAATAACAGTTTAGTTAATAGGCTATTAATGGTCCCCAGGTGTAGGTAATTCTGAATATTTGCTTTTGAGAGAGTTGTATAATTTCTTCTGGTACTTTCATAGTTTTTTTTGTTTCAGCAGTGTAACAAATGATGCTCTCAGGGGCTATTTTGGGGAGGATTAAATGATATAGTGCATATTAAGCAGTTAGTATAGTGTCATGCCTACAGTATAGTCTCAATAACGGTTATCTGCTATTGTTATTATTGCTCTTATTAGAGACCCAACTGGCCACAGTTAGGTTAAGATCCTTTATGAATTTAGATCCCCACCAGCCCACCACCACCTGGTGGCAGTTAGTGGTACTGCACACCTTTTGAGGAGGCGTTATTAAAACGCTTGGAACTAATTCCCTGTAGTTTCAATTCCACTAAGTATCACAGGGACTTTGTTAGGCAGAGTGTGGCCTATTTGCTCGGGAGCTGCAATTCATATATCCCTAAACAGTGAAGGGACATATTTTTCACCTCCACAATTGGCACAGATTTTTAAAAATTGTTAACACCAGAAGTCAATCAAGTGGGAATATCAGTTGGTACACCATTTCTGAAAGACAGATAGTGATGGAACAAGTCTTGAGTGTTTTTTTTTAATCTTTTTTGGCAACTGTTCCTCTCCTGGGAATTTATCTTGAAGAAATAATCAAGGATAGGAAAAAGAGGTTTATTTAGAAAGAAAATGTATATTGTGTATAAGATATTATTACCTTTAATAGAACGAAATAGCAAACAATCCCGTTTTCATTTGGGAATCAGGTTCCCAATCCTCAAAGCAGTGATTCTTAAAAAGAGTGGGGCATGGGGAAAGGTAGACATCTGGGGGCAGAAGAGTTGGGGTGGGGTTCATATAGTGTAGTGTGTAGGTTAAGAACATTTGGTATACCTACTGATTTCATAATAAAAACTATAGAACATAAAACATAAACCATAGAACATAAAATTGAACATAGACATCTTGGTAGATAGAGATACTATAGGAAGAGATATATTGTAAGGATCGTGTGTTAATAAATTTCAGTTTGGGAACACTACTTTATAGGAAATAAGAGTATTGATGAAGGGGAAAATTAATTTTTGACCTCTGGGAGAGACGGGGTCTGAATTGGATGGATCATCATAGGAATATTAGAGCCACGTGGCTGAAGTATAGGGCTGGTAATTTAGGGGTTCAGGACTTGTCTCCAAAGGTAAATTCTCCTCCCATGGACAGAGGAGCCTGGCAAACTACAGTCCATGGGATTGCAAAGAGTCGGACATGACTTAGCAACTAAACATTTCTCTTTGCCCAAGACCTGAGGGCCAAACTACCTCTGGCTTGTCTAAAGCTCTAGATTTTTGATATGGATGTGTTCATATTGAATGTGAGGGCAGGCACCTTGTATCTGGAGACACTGGTCACACTGACCTTAACTTTTGGGAGGAAGTGGTACATGATGGGAGACCTAGACCAGGTTCTATTGCCCTCATGTTAAGTCCACATTTCCTTGGCTTCTATTTAAAGGTTCTCTGATCTGGCCAGGTCCCTTCCACACTCAGGTCTCACAGATTTCAGTTATTTACAACTGCAGTTGGGACTTCCCTGGAGGGTCCAGTGTTAAGAATCTGTCATGCGATGCAGGGAATGCAGGGTTCAATCCCTAGTCTGGGAACTAAGATCCCATGTGCCTCAGAGCAACTAAGCCCACATACCACAACTAGAGTCTGCAACGAAAGATCCTGCGTGACGCGATGGGGATTCCCTGAACCGCAACTAAGACCCAACACAGCCAAATAAATATTAAAAAATGAAAAACTACAGCAACCCCTCCCAGGCATAGTATGTGAAGAGCTGACTTGTATAATGGTGTGAATTTAAGTCAGTGTTTTAAAACTTAAAAGCCACAGTCTTTCTCCTCCACCCTAACTGTGGAACTTTTCAAATATGAAGATCAAGAGAATAATTTGATGGATCTTAGTGTACCCATCATTCTTATTCAGATGTCCCATTTTTGGCCAGTGGGGCTCCTTTCAAGTTAATTTCTATTTCTTTTCATAGCGGGTTGGTCAGTTTTAAATGGACTGCATCGTCAGTATCTTGATACTTGTCTGTTATTCTGAAAACTCAGAGGCTTGAAGAATATAAAGAGGATGGGGCATATCAGCCCTTTCCACAAAGAGGGCAATGCAGCGCTTGCTTGATTGCTGCATTCTCTGGTGCTTAGTGAAATTCTTGCCATTATGAATCTGACAGATTAATTTTGTAGGAAGTTTTCTGTGAATAAAAGATGTGGGAGAGTATGTGGTCATAAAACACATAGGTTCAGTGGAATAAGACATTTATTAAGCATCTGTTGTGTGAAAGATGCTGGCTCAGCACTGGGGAGGATGGCCAGATGACCTAGGGAGTCATAGTTGAGTAAGAGAGAATTGTGAAATGGTACTAAGAATACCAGTGATTCAAACTCACAGAGGCAGAGAGTAGAACAGTGCATACCAGGGACTGGAGTTGGGAGTAGGGGAAATGGGGAGATGTTGGTTAAGGGGGTACAAGGTGCGGTTATGGGGATGAATCGATCTAGAGATCTAAGGTACGGGAATGAGACTATAGCTAATAATGCTGTATTGAATATTGGAAACATGAAAGACTAGATTTTAGGTGCTCTCATCACACACATAGAAGGTAACTGTGTGAGGAGATATGTTATTTAGCTTGATTGTAGTAATCATTTCACTATGTAAGTTACATATATACAATTTTTTTTAATATAAAAAGGTATAGCATATTTTTACATTTATTAAAAATATAAAAATCTGTGGTTCAGTTCAGTCACTCAGTCATGTCCGACTCTTTGCAACCCCATGAACTGCAGCACGCCAGGCCTCCCTATCCACCACCAACTCCCGGAGTCCACCCAAACTCATGTCCATCGAGTCGATGATGCCATCCAGCCATCTCATCCTCTGTCATCCTCTTCTCCTCCTGTCCCCAGTCCCTCCCAGCATCAAGGTCTTTTCCAATGAGTCAGCTCTTCGCATCAGGTGGCTAAAGTATTGGAGTTTCAGCTTCAACATCAGAACTGATCTCCTTTAGGATGGACGGGTTGGATCTCCTTGCAGTCCAAGGGACTCTCAAGAGTCTTCTCCAACACCACAGTTCAAAAGCATCAATTCTTTGGCATTCCCCTTTTTTTATAGTCCAGCTGTCACATCCATACATGACCACTGGAAAAACCATAGCCTTGACTAGACGGACCTTTGTTGGAAAGTAATGTCTCTGCTTTTTAATAGGCTAATCTATGGTATATAGTTTCTAATAATGATAAGGGCATGTGTGCTAAGTTGTGTCCGACTCTGTGTGACCTGATGGACTATAGCCTGCCAGGCTCCTCTGTCCGTGGGATTCTCCAGGCAAGACTATTGGAGTGGGTTGTCATGCTCTCCTCCAGAGGATCTTCCTGACCGAGGAACTGAACTTGCATCTCTACGTCTCTTGTATTGGCGGGTGGGTTCTTTACCGCTAGCACCAATGTCATGCAGCATGGCCAAAAATAAATAAAATAAAAATTCATTAATTGGTAAAGGATATAGACTGTGCTATATCTATAAAATGGACTATCCTTTGGCAATAACAGAGAATGAAGTATCGATATGCACAATGAACACAGACCTTGAAAAGATTATGCAGAGTGAAAGAAGCAACTCACAGAATATCCCTTCTGTATGAAATGTCCAGGGAAAAAAGAGGGGCATTGGACTCAATCTTTAAAGCATTCAGGCCCTTACACCTCTGAAATTATATTAATTATTGACATGGAACTGTACATTTTTAAAAGTGGCCCTTATAGCTTAAGGATCACAGACTCCAAGTCCTCATTTTAAAGATAAGGAAAGTGAGGTTCCTCTAAGAGCATGGACCTATCTGCAGCCACAAACATAGTGATGGAAATGTCAGATCTTCTGGGGTGATTTCAGATGATTCTACAATCTTGGTAGTATTTATATTATCTGTTATATTACGCCACTCAGTGCCTTCTTTTATCTTCAGCTGTAACAAAACTTTGAGAGACCTGTGTAGTTCAAAAGGTGCCTAACATGAATTTGAGGAATTATCAGTTCCTTAATGTTTCAGTTCAGTTCAGTCTCTCAGTCATGTCTGACTCTGCAACCCCATGAACTGCAGCACACCAGGCCTCCCTGTCCATCACCAACTCCTGGAGTTCACCCAAACTCACGTCCATCAAGTCGATGATGCCCTGAAGCCATCTCATCCTCTGTCGTCTCCTTTTCCTCCTGCCCCCAATCCCTCCCAGCATCAGGATCTTATCCAGTGAGTCAGCTCTTCGCATGAGGTGGCCAAAGTACTGGAGTTTCAGCTTCAGCATCAGTCCTTCCAATGAACACCCAGGACTGATCTCCTTTAGAATGGACTGGTTGGATCTCCTTGCAGTCCAAGGGACTCTTAAGAGTCTTCTCCAACACCACGGTTCAAAAGCATCAATACTTCGGCACTCAGCTTTCTTCATAGTCCAACTCTCACATCTATACACAACCACTGGAAAAACTATAGTCTTGACTAGATGGACCTTTGTTGGCAAGGTAATGTCTCTGCTTTTTAATATGCTATCTAGTTGGTCATAACTTTTCATCCAAGGAGTAAGCGTCTTTTAATTTCATGGCTGCAGTCACCATCTGCAGTGATTTTGGAGCCCCCCAAAATAAAGTCTGACACTGTTTCCACTGTTTCCCCATCTATTTCCCATTAAGTCTATATATATACGTTAATATATGGTATTTGTCTTTCTTTCCTACTTCACTCTGTATAATAGGCTCTGAGTTCATCCACCTCATTAGAACTGACTCAAATACTCCTTTTTATAAATGAGTAATATTCCATTGTGTATATGTACCACAGCTTCCTTATCCCTTCCTCTGCCCACGGACATGTAGGTTGCTTCCATGTCCTAGCTATTGTAAACAGTGCTGCAGTGAACATTGGGGTACATGTGTCTTTTTCAATTCCGTTTTCCTTAGGGTATACGCCCAGTAGTGGGATTCCTGGGTTGTTCAGTTCAGTTCAGTTGCTCAGTCGTGTCCGATTCTTTGTGACCCCATGAATCGCAGCACACCAGGCCTCCCTGTCCATCACCAACTCCCGGAGTCTACCCAAACCCATGTCCGTCGAGTCGGTGATGCCCTCCAACCATCTCATCCTCTGTCGTCCCCTNCACTGGAATTCCATCACCTCCGCTAGCTTTGTTCATAGTGATGCTTTTAAGGCCCACTTGATTTCACATTCCAGGATGTCTGGCTCTAGGTGACTGATAGAAACAAATTAACACAATAGAGTTCCACATAGATGTTCAGCTTTTCCTTTTTTTTTGGCTCTTGTGTACCACATAGGGGCTTCCTCAGTGGCTCAATGGTAAAAAAAAAAAAAAAAAAAAAATCCACCTGCAATGCAGGAGATACAGGAGATGCAGGTTCAATCCCTGGGTTGGGAAGATCCCTGGAGGAGGGCATGGCAACCCACTCCAGTATTCTTGTCTGGAGAATCCCATGGACAGAGGAGCCTGGTGGGCTAACACCCATGGGGTCGAAAAGAGTCGGGCATGACTGAAGCAACTGAACACACATGCATGCACCGCATAGTCAGGCCTCACTGGTGGCTCAAAGGTAAAGAACCTACCTGCCCAGCAGGAGATGTGGGTTCGACCCCTGGGCAGGGAAAATCCCCTGGATAGGAAATGGAAATCCACTCTAGTATTCTTGCCTGGAGAATCCCAAGGACAGAGGAGCCTGGTGGGCTACAGTCCATGGGATGGAAAAGAGTTAGACATGACTAAACATAATAACCAGCTAACCACAAAATAACCAAGAGGTACAGCAAAGATTCTGCTGGTTGGGTAGCCAGGCCCTTCTCCAGGGGATTCCCCCGACCTAGGGACTGACCTGCTTCTCCTGCATTGCAGATAGATTCTTTACCATCTGAGGCACCAGGGAACCCCCACTTGAAAATGTATTCTTAAGTAAAAACCCCATTCCCGGTAAACTTCTGAATGTTTTCTTGAGAATATCACAACTCAGTATTAAAGAGGAGGGGAAAGTGCCGTATTTCAGACAAGGGAATCAAGTCAGGGATGGAGCTTGAGTGATTAGCTGATGCCTTTATAGCTGGAGTTGATAATGATTGTTTCAAACTTGCTGTTCCAGGATAGCTAACAGCCAGGAGAAACACAGTGGAAAATGCAAAACAAGTCAGGGATGGAGCTTGAGTGATTAGCTGATGCCTTTATAGCTGGAGTTGATAATGATTGTTTCAAACTTGCTGTTCCAGGATAGCTAACAGCCAGGAGAAACACAGTGGAAAATGCAAAACAACGAAATCATAAAACCTGCCAAATACTTCTCAGAATTGGAAAAGAGCATCCTGCTGGCGTTAGTAGAAAAGTACAAGTATGTGCTGGAATGTAAGAAAAGCGATGCGCGAACTATTGCCCTCAAGCAGCGCACCTGGCAGGCGCTTGCCCATGAGTACAACTCCCAGCCCAGCGTGTCGCTGCGGGATTTCAAACAGCTGAAGAAGTGCTGGGAGAACATCAAGGCTCGGACCAAAAAGATTATGGCCCACGAGAGGAGAGAGAAAGTGAAGCGCAGCGTCAGCCCTCTTCTGAGCACCCACGTCCTGGGGAAGGAGAAGATTGCCAGCATGCTGCCGGAGCAGCTGTACTTCCTGCAGAGCCCTCCCGAGGAGGAGCCCGAATACCACGCTGAGGCCGCGGCCCAAGGTAGCGTGCGTGCCGCGCGCGTGCACCGTCCCCTCGGGTAGCCATTTGACATTGCAGTGTTCAAGCCCTTCACTTCCACGGAGCTTAGAAAAACAGTAACTTTCCTGTCAGACTTGACTTTCTTAATTCAGAATTTCTGGATTAGATAGGACATTCAGGTCATGTTGTCCATAAAAACAGAAGCTCGTCTCTCCTTGTGAGAGGTCTCAGTAATCACTATTATCACCTAAGAGGGAAAAATAAGAGGCTGCATCAATATAGTTATGAAGTACCTTAGTTGCTTATCTCAATCTATCTTATATATTAAAGAGACTTTGAGGATTTATACTCATTTCAGTCAGTCATATTTTTTATCTTTCAAAAGTAGTTTTTGAGGACTGTTGTGTGCAAAGCACCACATTAAGTTCCTCAAAAGGCCACGTTAAGAAAGTGAACTATTTCAAAGTTACCAAAAGTACAGAGGCTAATATACCAAACACCCATTTGGCAGTCACCCAAGTTAAAAACTAGCATTTCTACCTATTATAATATTGTGATCTATAGTTTTGGTTTGTGTACTCCGGGAAACATGAGAAATTCTGGAAAAAATTCATTTTAGCTTTAATATACTTTTTTGAAAAGAGAAAAATATGTCATACATAATTCTTAGGGAAGTAAAAGAATGTCATATACTTTAGACTGTAACAGTAGTGGGTCATGGCTTTAAAAAGTTGGAATTAAGGGGCTATTGAAATGTCTCTAGGCAAGGGGAGGGTGAGAATGCATATAGACAAAGTATCAGTAATTTCTGCCTCTTTTAAGATAGGAAAGATCAGTTTATGTAAAGATTCATGGCAGTTTGCAGAAAATATACCTTGATGCAGAGGAAGATTTCTGGGAAGGCCAGAAGCCTGCTCAAAAGGCTCTCCAAGGACCCAGACAGCAAGGATTTGCCTGGAAAAATCTAACTCTTGGCTTGCAGGATGAGAAATTCACTTATTAGTGTCCCAAGAGTAAATTGAAGCTCTAAGGGACTGGTTAATTAAAAGTCACAAGAAACTGTTTAAAACCAAGAATGTTATTCATGTAGAGTGGAAAAGATAATAACATATTTCAGATTAGCACTTTTTTTTTTTTTTCATGTCTGCAGATGATCCTGGAAAGCTTAATTATGACCAAATGTTTGTTTTCTGGTCATTTGGCCAAGGTTAAATCTAGGAAGCCAGTTGAATGTCAGGCAACTCGTGTGTTGTTTCTCAGGGTAGGATCTCTGTGTTTAAGTTGATTCTTGAGTTCCCCAGCTGGGGAAGCTTCCAGTGTTAATATGGACACTGCCTGCTCTCTCTCCTCCATCCTCATTGCTGCTTCTGTGCTAAAGTGGGGTCCGCTGCTAAGTGACAGTGTCCTTGCCTTGGAGATGTTTACAGCTTCAGCCAGTTCCTCTCCATTATGCTGGCCTTGGGTGATTCTGTGTCTGTGAGGCAGTGAAAGGAATGGTACTGGGGGAGGTGAATCAGCAGGGCTGCTTTTCAAATTGCTTACATTCCCTGAGAGATGTTGCTGAGGAAGATGCTGGTGTGGGCTGCGTTCAGTTCACTTTGCGGATCTGCAGTCTGGATGGTTGTGTATTGATTTCATCAGCTTATTCTAAGGGGACAGTCTTATTTCCCCATTTTCAAATTCTTGAGTAGGAACTAGAAAGTCTATTCTTACAGATTTTTTTCCTCTTGCTTTTTAGAGGAAAGGATATAACTTATTTACTCATAAACACAATTTCTAAATTTTCAACCAGAAGGGAATAAATGTGGATTCTCAGTGTCCTTCCTGTAGTGACGTTTGCTAGAGATTCACTTGTAAAGAGATTTACTTTAAATTGGCTGTGTGTACATATATGGCACATGAGACTTTTTGCTGATGGTTCTTAAGGTACAGCCATATGCTGTCTGGTTCCTGTTTCCAGGTCAGATCTGGAGGGTGGTGGAGAAGTGTGTTGCTTTGTCAGTTGGGAACTGGGTCCAAAATAATTTGTATTCTCTAGTAGTGAAAGTACTGGAACTCTTTCCATACATTAAAACAGCTTTAAGGTTACCTCACCCATTTTGCATTTCAACTTACTTTTAAGAAAGAAAAAGAAAGCTGGCATTGTTAATCACTGTTTCCGGTTCTTGCTGGGGAAAAGGTTGAGAACCTGCTGTAGAGTTATGGCTCTCATACCTTCGTGTATGTTTTGGCTCATAGACTCTGTGTGTGTGTGTTTAGTTAGTATCTCTGCTAACTCTGTCTCTACTGTCTCTCCTGCTGTCCAGTATAGCAGCCACAAGCCACTTGAGGCTGGTAAGCACTTGAAATGTAGGAAGACTGAATTGAGAGGGGCTATAAATGTATGTACTATATCTCAGAGATTTAGTACCAAAAAAACAGAATGTAAAGTCTTACTCATAACATTTACATTGATTGAATGTTGAAATGATAATACTTTAGATCTATTGGATTAAGAATATGTTACTAAAATTAGTTTCACCTCTTTTTACTTCTTTAATGTGATTATGAGAAGAAATTTCAATGCACATATAACTCATATTTCTGTCGGACAGCACTGTCCTAACACCTTACACAGTGCCTGTGACAGAATTAGGTGCTCAAAGATTTGAGGGGGTTAAACAGAGGAGCCTAACACATTTCATTAGAGGCCTCCCTCCAGCTATTTCTTATGTGAGATGTCTTCAACTGTGTCATCTTAATCACCGTCCCTTGCATGTTCTTAGCTTTGTCAATAACTTTCATGAAATGTGTATCTGTACTTAAATGCACTGGTCTTAACACTTAGGAACAAATTTGTTAAAAAATGGGTATTTTCCCCTTAAATATATTAAAGGAATTTATACCCTGTAGATTTATGATATTTGATAATTTGGCTTCAATACTTATCTTCCATAATCTTTGGGGAACAGGTTTGCAGNTCTGTACTTAAATGCACTGGTCTTAACACTTAGGAACAAATTTGTAAAAAAATGGGTATTTTCCCCTTAAATATATTAAAGGAATTTATACCCTGTAGATTTATGATATTTGATAATTTGGCTTCAATACTTATCTTCCATAATCTTTGGGGAACAGGTTTGCAGAACAAACTAAGGGAGTCGACAAAATTTGCTGGGGGTGATCAGGAGGGTAGAATGGCCAAATGTCAGATGCACGTAGGAAAACTAAGCTTTCAGGTAGGACTCAAGTATCTTGAGAGAACTTACACTTAATTCATATGCTGTTAGTTCTCTGCTATACAGCTATACTCCGGTAATGCAGACATAGACATGCCAACCTATCAAATATTTCTTAATAAGTTCCATTATTAGTCTTTTTAGTTTAATCCTGTTCTTTTAGGGTAGGAACTCCAGTACAGGGGACTGATTTTTATTTCTAGTCATGACACACTAGATATATAAAGGGCTGGAAAAGTCCTTTTTTGTGTATATATTACTTGTACAAAAATCAGCATTATTTTTTCCTTTTTTTAAAATCCCCATTTACTGCTTTCACTCTTTTCTCCTGAACCCTAATCATTCTAATGTGCTGTATATTCTCTCATGTGTTTTTGAAAGCATGCATTGGTGTTGTGTGTGTGTATTTTATTTTTTGCAAGTATTAAAAATTCACATAGATTAAAAATCATGCTATAGATGCCATTCCTTTTTCTCTTAGCTCTTTTCTTAGAATGTTTTAAAGATCTATCCCCACCACAGCGAGTAATTCTAACTTGTTTCTTTTAGTTGGTGTATAATATTCTGTAGTATACATGCCTGGCATCTTATTTATCCATATTCCCTGTCAGTCCTGGTTCCATTTTTTCTGCTGAGAAGGGCTGAGTTTTAGCCTGAACATAGTTTCCTTCCCATCCTTTGACTGCCTTCATTGGTTTTCCTGATGAAATTAAACTTACTCAAATTGCCCAAATGGAAGAACACTCCTTGACCGTGTTCTCTGCTCCCAGGAAACACTTTAGGCCTTCTTACCCGTTTTGCACACAATCGAGTTGTTTGTTACTTCAGGTGGCTTTGTTTTACCTGGGAGAGAGATTACATGGTGTGTGTGTGCAGCAGGTTGCCATTCCCAGGAGAGTCTTTTTCCAATTAAGAGGAGACTCTCCCTATCTGAACACTAGCTTCCAATCATTGGAGCTAATATTTGTGTGAAAGTTAATTAACTACTCCATCGAGCTTCTCTAGTTTTAAGCTCCAGCTTCTAGCAGAGTCTTGAGAGGTCTGGCTTTTTAAATTTAAAATGTGCACACTTTTAAACTAAAAAAAAAAATTAATTTTAAAGTAGACTCATTTATCTGTTCCCAGACAGAAACATACTGTGTTCATGTTCATAAGTCTAGAGAGAAATTTGGAGGTCAAAATTTGAAATATCCCCCCATAGTCTTAATAATCAGTGGTTTTGTAGTGGTTATAACCTGAAGACTGCATTTCAAGATATGTAAGTAATCAGCTGAGCAGGTGATAAAATGAGAGGCTGGGTGTTGTAATAGTTGAGCTTGAGTCAGGCAGACCTGGATTGGAGTCCTGGTTCTTTCAACTAGCCAAGTGACTTTAGCTTATTGTGTTTGGTTTTCTATAACAGTACCTCCCTCAAGGACTTCCCTGATGGTCCAGTGGTTGAGACTCCATCTTCCAGTGCAGGGGCACAGGTTCAATCCATGGTCGGGAAGCAAAGGTCCCACATGCCATGGGATGTGACCAGAAATGAAATAAAAAATAAAAACACCTCTCTCAGAGGGTTGTTGTAAGGATTGAATGAGATAATGCTGCAAAGCACTAGCCTAGTGCCTGGTTAGCTGCTCAGAAAATGGTATTGCTGTCATCATCGTCATCATCAAAAGGCCCCTAAAGCCAAGACTTATTGAGATAAAAATAAGCATTTAGAAATTGGGAGAGATGAGTAGCACTGTCAGGGCATGGACTTTTTAAAAACTCAGAAGAGTATCCAGAACTGTCCTCTGGAATGAAATCAGAGAAGAGGCTAAAGGTACAAAAAACGTCTAATGTGTCCAGTCTTCTTTGAAGACAATTTCAGATCTGAGACTTGAAAGGAAGCGGATGAAGTAATCCTCTTTGCATTTGATCTGAGGGACCCCATTCTCGGTGCTCAGCCGTCTCCAGTCCTTTGTCCTGCGCCTTGGCTTTCCACTCAGAATGCTATTCTTTCTTCACAGTTGGGCCGTGTTGAGAGCGATGTGACCCTCTGCAGCCAATTCATCCTGCACACATTTCTTACAAGCCCAGCAGTGTGTCAGGCCCTGAGCTGGGTCCTTCAGGAGGGTGAATTAGAGGCAGTGTCTGTCTTCAAAGTGCTCAGAGATCTGAAGGGGAGGTAGTTAAACCGCCGGTTTTAACAAGTGCTCTGCCAGAGGCAGGCTCCGGAGGCAGTGGGAGCGTGAGGGAAGGACATCTAATTGAGGCTGTAGCCGCTGGAGTTGGGAAGACTCCTAGGGAGACATTTTCATTATCTCTGGATGACGCAGGAGTCCTTTTAACCTTCCCTTTCAAAAGTAAGATTTTTTTTTACCTTTTCTTTAAGCTTAATTAGGGACTAGTTATGGTTGTTACCTAACCCCTTGGAGTGAAATCATCTAAACAGCAGCCATTTTCTTTTTATTAACAGAGTGTTACGAGTTAGGTCTCCCCCAGTAGCCATTAACATTCCCGGCATCCCATCTTCTGGAATAATAGAGTGGACGTACTAATGTAATCAACTCTGTTAATAAATTGATGTTATTTTTCTCCAAGGAGAGGAGTCTCATTATTGGAAATATAAAGCGCCCCAAGAAAGCATTGGAGTCAAAGCTAGAATCCAGTCCTACCACATGGAATCATGGGTTAGTGGTGTTAGTGGTTTCCTCATGGAAACTCCCTAACCGATATTCATATCATTGCCCTATAAAAATACTAGGGGAAACACGGCACCACCAAACGTGGCAACCTTTTGTATCCATAAGCTCTGTTCCCTTCTGTTCAAAGCTTCAGCGCATAAATGTTTACTAGGCATCTGCTAGGTACCAAGCAAAATAATTGGTGCCCAAGGATAAAAGAAATAAATAAGTCACAGTCCTCAAACAATACCAGGATGTGTTAAGCTCTATAACAAGAGAAAGGGAGAGGGCTGAGGTTTCACAGAGCAAGTAGCATTAATCCTGAATGAAGTTGGGGTTAGGGAGGAGGTTGGAAGGGAAACTGGAGTAAGAAGGTGTGTTTGAGTGAAGGGCTGGGGACAATTAGTGAGCCCAACTGCAGGCTGAAGGACCAGTGAGAGCATTACGGGAGAAAATAAAGATTGTGGTAGAATTGGAGGATACCTGGGATTTTGAAGAGTATGTCAAGGAAGATAAAGGAAGGTTGGAATTAGATTATGAGAGTTACTTAGGGTGGATTGAAAACAGAGCCAGAGATAGGAACCCCAGGGGAACATTTAAGTGTGATCCGAAAAGAGAAGAAAGAGCAATCAGAGAGGAAACTTAGGAGAAAGCAGTGGTTCAGGAGCTAATGGGGGGAAGAAAGTCGAGAAGGATCGCCAAGTGCTAGGGAGAAGCTTCATAAGAGGGACGTCAGAAATTGTCTGTAGGATCTGAATATTGACCCCCAGATGCCAGCGCTAGAGGGAACGGCCAAGAAGTCTGAGGAAGTCAAGCCAGGGATGTAGCCTCATCTTTCTAGGAAGAACCTCTGTGAGATGCCTCTCCAGGGTAAGGGTTAAGACCTGTGAACAGGACCCCCAACAATGGTGCCCTTGCAGAGATTGAACTTCACTGTTCGTGGCTGAATGAGAATCAGAGAGGGAGATCAGACCAAGGGAGAACGTCTTAATCTGCAGACTGACCACTGGCTTCGTACTGTGGTCTTCTGCTCACTGGGGGTTGTGCACGTTTCATTTTAGAACTTACATCCACATACTCAGGTCTCCAGTCCTTGATAAGCACAGTCTCAGACCACTTTTCTCATAGTTCACAGTGTCAGAAATGACGTGATGAAACCTATTATCGTTACTTTCTTAAGGGAAAATTGCTTTCGATGTTTTTTTTTTTTTTGTCAGGAGTGACAGGGGTACCTGTGGCCATGCAGACCAGAGCAGATGCTGTCTCAAGTCATCCTGCCATGGGGGACCCTGTCATTTGAAATAGGATTGATTTACTCTCTGCCTGTAAGATCTTTGAACATATGTTTTCTGCTACTGTTTTTCAGAATCATTTGCTGTTTCAAATAGAGAACTGTGCGATGATGAGAAAGAGTTCATACATTTTCCAGTATGTGAGGGGACCTCTCAACCTGAACCCTCGTGTTCAGCTGTCAGAATAACAGCCAATAAAAACTACAGGAGCAAAACCTCTCAGGAAGGTGCTTTAAAAAAGATGCATGAGGAAGAACACCACCAACAGATGTCCATCTTACAGCTGCAGCTGATACAAATGAATGAGGTGCATGTGGCCAAAATCCAGCAGATAGAGCGGGAGTGTGAGATGGCAGAGGAGGAACACAGGATAAAAATGGAAGTTCTCAATAAAAAGAAGATGTATTGGGAAAGAAAACTGCAAACTTTTACCAAGGAGTGGCCTGTTTCCTCATTTAACCGGCCCTTTCCCAATTCACCCTAAAAGACTCTGGGGGTGGCCCCCTTGTAATTAATCTGTGTTGGCAAAGAAAGTCTGGAACACGAACTTGCGGTCAGTAACCTGTAACAGAGCTACGAACTAGGGAAATTAGAGTGGTAGTAGTCACTTAAGAATACATTCAGGTAAACAGCTGCGCCCTATGTACCCCTTCAGTGGGAAAGAAGCTGTTAGAGTTTTCTGAAAATTATCACTTTGAGTGCTATCATTCTGAATGTAATGTCTTTTAATTAGAATTCATACAAGAATCATGTGTGAGTGTTGTTGTATTTTTTTAATCAAATGCAAGTGTGACTATAAAGGGAGTGTGGCTGGGTTTTGTGGGTCTTTTTTTTTTTAATTAAACAGCAGACCTTTTCTATCCAAATGAATGCCCTCCCATTGAAAGCGGCTGTCTTGGGAGGATACACGTTTCTCCAGTGGTGATGCTGTTGCTCAGAGTTTGCTAGAGGTCTTTCGGGAACCTCCACAAGAGCTACAGCACACTTTTCAGTTTTTCTGTGTCATCTTCTGAGTGTGGATTGTCCGTTTTTAAACAGCCCGACATATGGAAGGTTATTTTCTAATGTGGCTCACAGACTGCCTTTTTTTTCCCCCTTTCCTCAAAGAAGAGTTCCAGATAATGTCTCCAACAATGGTAGCTTTGTTGGAACTAAGGATGTGATTACTTTGAGAGAGACATGTTCGTTTAGAGTTCTACATTCTGTCATGCTTATTTCTTATTTTATTAAAAGATAAGACTTGCAGTTTTACAGTCACACTGTGTATGTTTTTTAAAGGTGCTGCTTCCCCCACTGTGCTCCAGTTTTTGCCTTCCTGCTGTAGGTTCCTCCCAACTTTGTACTACTGAGTTCATGCTTGCCCTTAGTTTTAATCTTTAGCTACTTAAGGAAAGACCCTTCCCTTGCCGCACTCCTGGTGCTGGCTAATAGTAATGCTCCATAAGCATTACACAGTTGGTACTGAGCTTTTTCAGAATCCATTACCAATAGATTTGGAAATATGGATTGATAGGTGGATATTCTGACTGAGCTGTGATATAACTTCTCCTGTATCCTAGTGTGAGAAACCGCCTTGGGAGCTGGGCATAGCAGTAGTTGGGAGAAGCAAAGTGACACTCGAGTGCCACGGCAGATCAGCAGAGTCTGAGAAGGAAACTTCAAGACTGTGTGTCGGGGAAGGAGGATGTGTGGCGGAGGCTATGTAGGCAGTGTAGGACTAGGAGTCAGCGCTTGAATCCTGAGCTTGGCTCTGCCTCGGGTGCTGTGTGACCTCGGGTAACTCCATTTAGTTTTTGGCCGTGCGGTTTCCTGTCTCTAAAACAAGGCAGCTGGTCTAGATAATGATCAGACCAACTCCTTGACTATGCTGTGGTCTGCACAGTCTTGGACAACGGCTGCTAACATCGTCGTGATTGTCCGTAGGACGTGAGTCAATGGGGAGCGTTTACTACAGGGGCTAAGCTTCCTTTCATAATGTTGGAATTTGGGTCTCAAGATCTGTAAATTCAGTAAAGTACATATGTACTCATATATGCATATGCACTGCATAAAGCTTAAATGGATATCAATTTATTATATGCACTGATCATGTTTTAAATACCTTAGAGGAACCAGTTATTAAAGGGAACCCATGAAGACTAGTCTTCTTTCAAAGGAAGGATGCTTTTGTAAGGATTTGTGTTTTTAGTTTTTTTTTTTTTTTACCAAATGGACCCTTTAGAGAAGCAGCATCTGGAAAAAGTCGGAAGCTTCATGGATTTATTGGAGACAAATTAGGCCAGAGAATGGCAGGTCCTCAACACATGTGAACTGACAAAAGTTTGATTTGCCTCATCTATTGGTCCACCTGAAAATCTCCTTCATATGCTGGTTCTGGCGTGGGGCTTGAGACTGTGCATTTCTTACAAGCTTCCAGGTTATGCCAGTTCTGCTTGTCTGATCACCATGATTCTGTGCAGCAAGGTTTTAGAGGGCCCTGGTCTTAAAAAAAAAAAAAAGCACCACTATTGGGTTAGGTACATTTTTGTACACAGCATTGTGCCATATATTATTATTCTCTCAGAATTTGCCACCTTATCACACAAATAACAATGTGGAACAACACAAAAAGAACTCACACATATAATGGAATTGTAAAAGCACTGAACTAATTCCTAACTGAACAAATAAAGGATAATTAAACCAGCGGGCTAAAGCACGTGTCCTACTGTTAATGATATTTATGAGTTTACAACAGTTTTCAACCTTGAGTTGCATTAGAAGCAGGGTTTTATAAAAAATTTGTCTCAACGGGTTCCATTCCCAGGAGATTCAGTTTACCTGGCTTGAGGCCTGGTCTTCTATATTTTGGGAAGCTTTGCAAAGGATGATGATGCCCAGTTGAGACTGAGACCCACTGGTGTAGAGTTCACAAACGTGTCTCATTTGGTCCTTAGTCCTGTGAAGTCCAGCAGGAGTGAGGAAATGATGCTCAGAAGAAACACTTGCACCAGGCTGAAAGCTAGTGAAGGGCAAAACAGAACCTCAGTGCTAGGTCTCTTGGCTTAAATAGCCCCACCTGCCTGCTCCCACCCCATCCCTCAAAAGCTCTGTCATGGATTTGCTTTATCCTGAGAGCCAGATGACCTCTACAGCTTACTCGTAAGGCCTCCCTTATGAACAGGTATATCCCAGTGCATTCCGCTTTTGAGCAGTTCTTTACCTGAGGTGGAAATGCAATAAACATCTCTTGGCAGGTGCTGTAGAGAATTGATAGATGAATACTAATACATCCCCTGCCCTGCCAAATCATGGACATAGCCCAGTAGGAGACCTTGTACACAGCTGTCATGTATTTGATCCGTGCACGTCTTCTGGAGCACTCGTAGCTCAGCAAAGAGTGAAGAAGCTTGAAGGAAGGCTGCCTGGAAGAGGTAGCATTTGAGCTAAATCTTTAGAGCTGGTATTTTGGTAGATGGAGATCCAGAAAGGAGAGCAAATTCTCTAGATGTAAGATCCTGTTGAAGATTTGTGCAGTGAGACATGTAATTGGGAGGATGTGGGGTAATTTCCAAATTCGGCAGTAACATGATCAAAATCGTGCTCCAGGAGGAAAATTGGAAGATGGAGCTGAGTTTAGAGAAGACGAGTCCAGAAGACCAGGTGGGAGGGCTTGGCTGTAGTTAGGATGAGATGACAGGAGGACCTGGAGAAGGCTGTAGTGCAAAACGAGGGGGACCAGCGTGAAGGGCGGGAGTGGAATCGCTCAGGCTTGGCAGCAGATTTCTTTTGTTGAAGCGGCTGACTAAGGTTTTGAAGTCGATGCCTGAAAGAACGATGTTGATTGGAACAAAGGAAAGTTGCATCTGGCTGGCAGTGTCCTAGGAGGAGCCTGGACACAAACTAGTGCAGTTGCTGCCACTCAGCCTGGAACACCAGCTCCTCCTTTCATGTCCTCTTTGGGTGTCACCTCTTTGCTCTGACTTCTGCCACTCCAGCTGCCCGTGCTGCCCCTTGCACCTGTTCGGCTGCCATTTGAACCCCTCCCCGCTGGGTCCTCATCACCCAACTCATTTGGTGCTCTCTGCCATCAGTACCTCCACTGCAGCTAGCGGTGTGTCAGTCACCATCTCTTATAAAGGCTTCACCCTTGAAAGGTCAGGAAAGACTGTCGTTGACCCTTAACAACTGGGGGACTAAGGGCGCCAACACACCTTAGCTGTGGAAAATCTGCCTGTAACTTTGCAATCAGCTCTCTGTATCTGCAATTCTGCATCTGGGGATTCAACCAACCGTAGATGTACACATAGCTGCTATGGTACCCAGCTATTGAAAACAATTTGAGTATAAGTGAACCTGCGCAGTTCAGACCTGTGTTGTTCAAGGGTCAACTGATTTCTTTTATCTTGGGCTTGAGTTCTCTCCTAGTTGGCACCCACAAATTTCAGGGTATTTTTTAAGTGTCCCTTGTTGTGTAAAGATGCACTGACTGAGAGGCTAATTCCCACGCATGCCTATTACAGCCCCTTTACAATAATCAACCATAGAATCCTACCTTATTATGCATTAAAAATTAGGAAATAGTGTAGGAACTTTTCAGGGAGAATCTTAAAATACATTGTTTTTATTTAATTTTTTTATTTTTTTTTTTAAGATGAGAGCCAACAGAAGGAAAGAGGCATGGTGGGGCAGTGTATTTGGGTTGTCAACAGCTTCTGCAGTGTCAGGTCAATTACATCAGCACTCGGCCTGGACCAGGGGAGAGGAATGGTTCTGCCTCCTGGGAATGTCAGAAGGACCTGATAATTATGTTTGGCAAAGCCATGAAGAGTGACTCTGTAATTTCATTGCAAAGAATTACTCTCTTAATAGCATCTGGAGATGTCCGAGCTGTTCAGATGGCATGGCGCTTCTGTTCCGCTGCGGCTTTCCTTTCCGCTGCTCCCAGCTGCTCCTCTGGTTCTTCTTTGCCCTTCTCTATCTTCTGCCTTCCCAGCCCTGTTTCTGCAGCCCATCCTTCTGCACCCACGACAGTCTCCGCTGACCCCTGTTTTAGAGTTGGAGTCACCTGAGAATGTGTGTGAGGGAGATACTTGCCAACACTCAGCGTATTGAACAAGTGGTATCAACAAGGTGAAGTGTGTAGCCTTAGACTAGCCATAATATCGACCATCTGCTTCCTTGTGGCATCAGCTACTTCTGTGTTGGTGGAACTCAGATGTCACGGGAAAGGTCACCGGTGATTCATGACTGCAACAAATTCTTTTCTTAATTCTGCCATATGTTATGCCCTTTAACACAACTTACTAATCTCTGCCTCGGTTTCTCCATCTGTGAAAGTGGTGTAATACTTATCTACCTCCCTTGAATGTTGTAAAGATTAGTCTATGTTAGTAAAGCACTTTTGAAATAAAGAGTGATGTAAAGCATTTTAACATTATTGTTGTCATTGTGACATGGACGCAACCCTGTAGAGATGCTGCTCTGTAGAGGAAGAACCCCAAGGATACCATGCTTTAGGAATACCCACTATAGAAAATTTCCATAACAGATACCAGAGTGATTTTGGGGGTATATGAAAAATTTCACCATAGCATTTCTTTAAGCAGCGCTTTGGTTCATTTAGAATGAGATGTGATTATAGAAGAGTGATTTATGTAAGATTTTTAAAGAACATATCTATTGAACCTCTATTACCTAATGTAATAGTAGGGTTTGCAAGCTGATTATTAACGCAACAGTGCAGTTTATCATCATTAGGTGGGAAACTTCTATTTCTACATTCTCCAGATGCCCAGATTTTGTGCGTGAAGGTTTTCTCACTGTTGCCACTGATTAGAGTAGACAGATGGAGCTCCTGCTACTCCTGAGTGAGGGGATCAACAGCTCCAGTTCCACTTGAAAAATATTCTCACAGCACTGCTAGTGTGGAGGGAAAGACTAACCATGTATGTTCGTTCATCAGAGTGGGGGGTTCTTTAGCCATAAATTTGAGTTCCCTGTCACAACTCCTGGTAACTGTCAAGAGATTTAATTAGGTTCTGGTCTGAGTTTTCTCTTTTATGGGTTTGTTGGGGGAAAAAAAATTACAAGCACTGCTGTTTAAGAAATTGGTTGTTTTTAATCAAAAGGATCTGTTATAATGGAACTACTGTAAGCAGCAGAAGTTAAGTAAGTAAAGTCACTCAGTCGTGTCCGACTCTTTGTGACCCCATGGACTGCAACCCACCAGGCTCCTCAGTCCATGGGATTCTCTAGGCAAGTACACTGGAGTGGGTTGCCATTTCCTTCTCCAGGGGATCTTCCCGACCCAGGGATCAAACCCAGGTCTCCCGCATTAGAGGCAGATGCATTAACCTCTGAGCTACCAAGAACCTTGCAGATGTTAAGGTCCCAGGGAAATCCCTGGTGATCCAGTGGTTAGGATTCTACGCTTCCACTGCCTGGTGCCTAAGTTTGATCCCTAGTAAAGGAACTAAGATCCCACAGGCTGTGCAGTACAGCAAAAAAAAAAAAAAAAAATTAAGGTTCCAGTTCTTTTTTGCCTCATCATCTGGTTTAGCTTCTAGAACAACCAAGAAGGAAACTCTGCTCTGCTGTGAGGTGCATGTGGTTCTAGACTTTTATCCTTGAACCTCAGTTTTTTGGTGAGCTGGTGTTATACTTTCTGCAGGAATGGAAGGTGGTCACTCTAGTCACAGTCTTTGGGAAGTCTAGGGGCACTGTTGGGGTCGCTTGGAGCCCCAAGCTGCAGGGGTAGGAGCTGTCCAGGGGAAGCCCTTCTCAAGGTGACAACAGAAGGATGAGAGGGCAAGCCCACCTGGGAAAGCACATTTCAAGCGTCAGTGTGATAGCTGCTGATACCTCCTTGGCCAAGGCAAGTCATGTGATTGAGCGAAAAGAGAGGAGGAGGGAAGCAGACGCCTCTTAAGCAGGTAAGGAGGAGAATTCCCTGGTGGCTCAGATGGTAAGGAATCTGCCTGCAATGCAGGAGACCCAGGTTTGATCCCTGGGTCAAGAACATCCCCTGGAGAAGGGAATGACAACCCACTCCAGTATTCTTGCCTGGAGAATTCCCTGGACAGAGGATCCTGGTGGGCTAAAGCCCACAGGGTTGCAGAGAGTCAGACACGACTGAGCAACNCCCAGGTTTGATCCCTGGGTCAAGAACATCCCCTGGAGAAGGGAATGACAACCCACTCCAGTATTCTTGCCTGGAGAATTCCCTGGACAGAGGATCCTGGTGGGCTAAAGCCCACAGGGTTGCAGAGAGTCAGACACGACTGAGCAACTACGCATGAAGCTGGTGAGGGGAGGAGGTGAAAAATTTGAATGGTAGTCTTATCTACCACAGTGACACAAATGGGGAGGCTATGAGTGGAATACCAAAGAGTTGAGATTAGATGATAAACTGAGAACAGAGAATTCATGGGAGAAATGCATCCCAGTTCCTTCCTCTTTTCCTTTTTTGGAGGGAGAGGCTTTAAAATAGTGGTAGTAATAGAATACATATCCTAGGGCTGTTGTATTAAATGAGTACTTGTATGTATTTAGAACAAAGCTTGGCACACAGACACTTTTTTTCTCTCTCTCTCTTAAGGTCATATGGCTTCTAAATGGGGCCAGAGAGATTTGAACCCAAGTGGCCTCGCTCTGGAGCTCATGCTTTTAAGAATCAGAATATAGTCTTTCTCTTCACAGCCTGCATTCTAGTCTGCTTTACAAAGAGCTTCCCTGAACTTCCCTGGTGGGTCAGATGGTAAAGCATCTGCCTGCAATGCGGGAGACCCAGGTTCAATCCCTGAGTCAGGAAGATCTCCTGGAGAAGGAAATGGCAACCCACTCCAGTATTCTTGCTTGGAAAATCCCATGGACGGAGGAGCCTGGTAGCTACAGTCCATGGGGTCACAAAGAGTTGGACACGACTGAGCAACTCCACTTTCACTTTCACTCACAAAGAACGTGGCCTCCTGAATATTAGACCATCATCTNTGGAGAAGGAAATGGCAACCCACTCCAGTATTCTTGCTTGGAAAATCCCATGGACGGAGGAGCCTGGTAGCTACAGTCCATGGGGTCACAAAGAGTTGGACACGACTGAGCAACTCCACTTTCACTTTCACTCACAAAGAACGTGGCCTCCTGAATATTAGACCATCATCTGTAAAAAACCTACTTTCTAAGATGATTACATGAGAATATAAACATGAAAGGGCCACACAAACTATACAACCCACCCTCCAAAAAACCCTGCACCTTTCTTCTGATATTCTGTGTCATAGGACAATCCAAGACTCTCTTCTTCCATCGCGAAACTTCATCTTAATTTCTCCCTCCAGCCTTCCCACTCTGTGACAATCCCTGAACACACTCATCGCCTCTAGGTTTCAGAGCCGGGCTCTGTGAAATTACTTCTGTTGATCCCACTACCTGGAATGCTGTCAGCCTTTCTACAACCTCTCTCCATCACTTGCTGAAGTGTTATCCATCCTTCAGGGTCAAGTGACACCAGGACGCACTCCTGTAACCTGAGCTCTGGACCCATTCATCACTCTCTGGATTAATATAATTCCCTTGTGTGTAAAATAAGGGTGTTGGAGGAGAGGATCTCTAAATTCCCTTCCCCTGTTCTAACTCATCTGATTCTGAAGTTAAACTAATCTTTTCACTTTACTGCATGTAACACAAGTTTTCAATTTACCATTCTCCTTAAAAGATAATGTGTATATGTGTGTGTATGTGTGAAGTTGCTTCAGTCGTGTCCAGCTCTTTGCAACCCTATGGACCGTAGCCTCGTAGGCTCCTCTGTCTATAGGATTCTCCAGGCAAGAATACTAGGGTGGATTGCCATGCCCTCCTCCAGGGGATCTTCCCCAGCCAGGTAGCGAACCTGTGTCTCTTATGTCTCCTGTACTGGGAGACAGGTTCTTTACCACTAATGCCACTTGAGATTTCCAATGTGTACATAGTGAAGTCGCTCAGTCGCGTCTGACTCTTTGCAACCCCATGGACTGTAGCCAACCAGGCTCCTCTGTCCATGGGATTTTCCAGGCAAGAATACTGGAGTGGGTTGCCCTTTCCTTCTCCAGGGGATCTTTCCGACCCAGGGATCAAACCCGGATCTCCCACATTGTAGACAGACGCTTTACCGCCTGAGTTACCAGGAAAGGCTGACAGTGTGTACATAAGTGGAATTAAAATAATCCATTCAAGTGGGTCAGCTTCAGAGTTGAAAGTGCTATTTGTGAAAGTTATTGAATTAGCATAATGATTATACTTAAACTGTTTCTAAAATAAACCAAATACAAGCAGTACAAGAATTTCTATATAAGGTGTACATAAAGGTTGTTGGTTCCCAAAATGTAATTTTCCCAATAAGATGTCATTAGCTGCTGTTCATTTTAGCTCTTTTAAGTTGCCCACTTCTATACATTATAGAATCCTTCTATTTTACAAATTGCCCTGTTCTAAGGCAGTAATATTGGAGAAAGCAATGGTACCCCACTCCAGTACTCTTGCCTGGAAAATCCCATGGACGGAGGAGCCTGGTAGGCTGTAGTCCATGGGCTCGCTAAGAGTCAGACACAACTGAGCGACTTCACTTTCACTTTTTACTTTCATGCATTGGAAAAGGCAATGGCAACCTACTCCAGTGTTCTTGTCTGGAGAATCCCAGGGACGGAGGAGTCTGGTGGGCTGCCGTCTATGGGGTTGCACAGAGTCGGACACAATTGAAGCGACTTAGCAGCAGCAGCAGTAGCAGCAGCAGCAGCAGCAGCAGCAGCAGCAAGGCAGTAATATACCCAGAATGTGTAGATTTTTGTATATGCTTTTAACACTTAATCAGTTGCTTTCAGTAGATGATATCTGTTGTGAACATCCAGGGCTGCCTGGAAACCTGCTTCCAAGGATGGAAGTTAGCATTTGTTGAATATCTTTTATGGTCCCTAAGCGTGTTCATATATTATTTTATTCTTAAAATACTCTGTAGGAGTAGGAATATTATCCATATTTTAAAGATAATGAAATGAAACTTAGAGAGGTTAAGTGTCATTCAAAGTCAGATACCAGAAGTTCTACAGATGGTTACACAACAATGTGAATGTACTTTACATCACTGAACTTTACAGTTAAAAATGGCGAATATGGTAACTTTTATGGCATTTCACTGCAATTAAAAAATTGCATATTTAGCTCAACTAGATTTAGATCCCGAGTTAGTATGATTTGATTAGTCTGTTTATGGCTGGTTATGTTTATCAACATTTGTTAGGAATGATGAGCCAGAAACAAAATGAAGCAGAGAGAAGAGCTACACGAGGTTAAAGGTAACAGCAGCGGCAAAGGTGGTACCCAGTTCTTCTGACAGCAAGCTGATAATCAGTGACCAAGGCGAAAGAGAGGTCACCCATCCGTCTTGTGGTGCTTCTCAAATGTTAACGTGCGTTAGAATCACCTGGGCATCTTGCTGAAAATGTAGATTCCGATTCAGTAAGTCTGGAGTAGAACCAGAGTTTGCATTCCTGACAAGTTTCCAGGGGCTAGTGATTTTGCCAATCTATGGACCAAACATTGAGTAGCAAGGATTTTAAATCACAGTAATTTCCACGGCAGGCTTCCCTGGTGGCTCAGTGGTAAAGAATCCGCCTGCCAATACAGGAGACACAGGTTCTATCCCTGGGCTGGGAAGATCCCCTGGAGAAGGAAATGGCAACCCCATCCAGTTTTCTTGCCTGGGAAATCCCATGGGCAGAGGAGCCTGTTGGGCTATAGTCCATGCGATCACAAAGAGTTGGACATGACTGAGTGACTAAACAACAGCATCCTCGGTGGCTCCCTAAGTGTTTCAGATCTCTTGCATCAGAGAATTGGCTTGCTTCCCCAAAGTGAGTTCTGGACCAGTACCCAGACCTACTGAAATCAGAATCTCTGAGGGCAAGACTGGCAATCTATGCTTTTAACAAGCTTCCCTGATGCTTGGTAGGTGTAATAAGGTTCAAGAACCATTGCTAACAGGACATTACAATAGCATGACTTCCATTCCCATTTCCAGTTTACAAATTCTTTTCCTATCCTGTTTCTCCTGTGCCTGGACCGCAGGATGACCAAGGCAATATTATTACCCCTGCTTTGCAGATGAACAAACAGACACCTCCACAGGTTAAGTGCTATACACAAAGGTCTTCAACTCCCAGAGAGTTTTCTTTTTATTATTTTGTGGCCCTCTCTCCCATTTTACCATATATTCACTTATACTCCTACACAAATTAGAAATTCTTTTATGTCTAAAAGGCTTTGCAGAGCAGTTTTCTTTTAAAGATTTCTACCTAATTTAGCATATTAAGAAGCGCAAAAAGCTATCCAAGGTCATGGCAAAAAAAAATGTTTGAAGTGATGAAATAAACTGCATTGAATTTTTTAAAAATCCTTTTTTTAATCCTTCACCTAGATTCACCAATTGTTAACAGTTTGCTTTTCTCACTCTTTGAACCACTTGAAAGTTGCAGACGTTGACACTTCACCATTTAATTCTTCAGCATGCTCCTACATCTGCAATTCCATTATTACATGGAAGAAAATTAATATTAACTTAGTAATATCTTCTGAGTTACCACATAATATCTATATGTAGTCTACATTCACATTTCTCTAGTTGTCTTAAGAATGTCTTTTATTGCTGTTTATTTTCTCAGATCCAATCAAGGTTTATTGCATTTGGTTGTTTTGTGTCTTTAGCCTAATTTAATTTAGAAGAAACCTCTTTCCTTTATTATTTCTCCTGACATTAAATTTCTTTTAAAGTCCAGGCCTCGTCAATGTGCCCCATGTTCTGGATTTATTTGATTACTTCCTTGTGATTAGATTCAGGTTAAACTTCTTTGGCAAGACTATCTTACAGATAATGTCACCTATCTTTCATTACATCCTTTCTGGAGCTGTGTGGTCAAGAGCTGCCCCACCCTTGGTGAGGCTAAATTTGATCACCTGGCAAAGGCAACATCTACTAGATTTCTCCATTATAAAGTTATCTCCTTTTGTTTATAGCTAATAAGTTATCTGTAGGGTGATATTTTAAGACTACATGAATATCCTGTCCCCTACAACCTTTCACCCCAGTTTTAGCATCGATTGGTGATCATTACTCACATCAGTTATTTCATGGTGATTGAAAAATGGTGATTAAATCACTCGACCATTTGCCAGCATTTGAAATAGCAACCCGTTCCAGTATTCTTGCCTGGAGAATCCCAGGGACAGAGGAGCCTGGCAGACTCCAGTCCATGGGGTGTAAAAGAGTCAGACACAACTGAGCAATTATCACTTTCACTTCCACAGAATAGAAGGCATGCTAGATTGGAGAGAATCTGAATTTAGGTTACCTCGAGCCAGACTGACTACTCAGAATGCAAAGGGTCCACTTTGCCCAAACTTTAAGAGACCATTTCCCTTAGAACTCTAAGTCAGTTTAAAGAAAAAGGAACTTTTTACATAAGACTGAGAGGATGCAACTGCCCACAGTAAAGATGGTAATGCAGATTGGAGTGGAACAGCCTAGAGGGAGCTGTTGGAGATTATAGTGGGGCCAAAGGTGCCTTCAGCTACCTTTGGATGCAGCATCGCCTCCCGCCCCTGCCACTGCCCCAGCCCGCCAATATCCCATTCCACCTTGCCCCCTTTCTTTTCAGAGAGACAATGAAGCCAAGATTCAGGATGTTCCTCAGTGTCTCAGTACCATATCTACAGCCCCCATGTCACCTTCCACTCTCCTATCTTGTTTCAAAGAAGAAAGTCTTCCTCAAAAGTCAGTCCCTCCATCAGCGCTTTGAATTCCACACCTCCTTGTCTTCTCAAGAACCTTACACTCCTGATTATCCTTTTTCCTGTGTTGTACAGTCAACTCCCCAACCCCAGGATCTTTATCATCCTTTCAAATATTTTACAGTCTCATCTCAAAAAGTCCCTCCTCCACCCAGTCACCTCTAGCTTTGTTTCTCTTCTTCTCTTCACAGTCAAGCTGTCCAAACGTTCTGTTTCTACTTCCTACTTCCTACTCATTTCTCAGAAGGCTCCAATCTGGATCCTGCCCCTACAATTTCACCAAATGGCTCTTGCTTAGATCACTGATGACTTCAAGTGACAATATCCATTGGACACTATTCAGGACTCATTTTGCTTGACCTTTCAGCAGCATTTGACTAGATGGGCGTGTCCTCCTTGAAACATTTTGTTCCTTGGTCACTGTGATCCTGTTCTTTCCTGGTTTCCTTCTAATTTTCTGGCAGTTTTTTCCACAGTTCCCATCACTGGAGATCCTCAGGGATTCAGCCTAGACCCTCTTTCTTTTTTTAAATTAATTTTTAATGGGGTATATAGTTGCTTTGTGACCCCATGGACTGTAGCCTGCCAGGCTCCTCTGCCCATGGGATTTCCAGACAAGAATACTGGAGTGGGTTGCCATTTCCTTCTCCAGGGGATCTTTGCAACCCAGGGATTGAACCTGGGTCTCCTGTGCTGCAGGCAGTCTCTTTACCTTTCGAGCCACAAGGGAAGCCTTGTAGCCTTTCCTTTCTCCAGAGGATCTTCCCAACCCAGGGATGGAACCCAGGTCTCTGGCACTGCAGGCATGTTCTTAACCAACTGAGCTACCAGGGAAGCCCAAGAATACTGGAGTGGGTAGCCTCTCCCTTCTCCAGTGGATCTTCCTGACCCAGGAATCAGACCGGGGTCTCCTGCATTGCAGGCGGATTCTTTACCAGCTGAGCTACCAGGGAAGCCCATCTGGTGTACTTCAGTTCAGTTCAGTTCAGTTCAGTCGCTCAGTCGTGTCTGCCTCTTTGCGACCTCATGAATCGCAGCACGCCAGGCCTCCCTGTCCATCACCAACCCCCGGAGTTCAGTCAGACTCAAGTCCATCGAGTCAGTGATGCCATCCAGCCATCTCATCCTCTGTCGTCCCCTTCTTCTCCTGCCCCCAATCCCTCCCAGCATCAGAGTCTTTTCCAATGAGTCAACTCTTCGCATGAGGTGGCCAAAGTACTGGAGTTTCAGCTTTAGCATCATTCCTTCCAAAGAAATCCCAGGGCTGATCTCCTTCAGAATGGACTGGTTGGATCTCCTTGCAGTCCAAGGGACTCTCAAGAGTCTTCTCCAACACCACAGTTCAAAAGCATCGATTCTTCGGCGCTCAGCTTTCTTCACAGTCCAACTTTCACATCCATACATGACCACAGGAAAAACCATAGCCTTGACTAGATGGACCTTTGTTGGCAAAGTAATGTCTCTGCTTTTGAATATACTATCCAGGTTGGTCATAACTTTTCTTCCAAGGAGTAAGCATCTTGTAATTTCATGGCTGCAATCACCATCTGCAGTGATTTTGGAGCCCCAGAAAAATAAGGTCTGACACTATTTCCACTGTTTCCCCATCTATTTCCCATGAAGTGATGGGACCAGATGCCATGATTTTCGTTTTCTGAATGTTGAGCTTTAAGCCAACTTTTTCACTCTCCTCTTTTACTTTCATCAAGAGAGTTTTTATTTCCTCTTCACTTTCTGCCATAACGGTGGTGTCATCTGCATATTTGAGGTTATTGATATTTCTCCCAGCAATCTTGATTCCAGCTTGTGTTTCTTCCAGTCCAGTGTTTCTCATGGTGTACTCTGCATATAAGTTAAATAAGCAGGGTGACAATATACAGCCTTGACGTACTCCTTTTCCTATTTGGAACCAGTCTGTTGTTCCATGTCCAGTTCTAACTGTTGTTTCCTGACCTGCATACAGATTTCTCAAAAGGCAGGTCAGGTGGTGTGGTATTCCCATCTCTCTCAGAATGATTTTTGGATTTCCTTCCCATTTAAGTCACCATAGAACATTGAGTAGATTTCCCTAACCTGGGACCTCTTCTAATTTTATAGTAAGTCTACCTTTGAACAACATGGGAGCTAGGGAGGATAACCTCCTTCACAGTTGAAAATCTGAATATAACTTTATAGTTGGCCCTCTGTATCCACAGCTCTACATTTAAGGAGTCAACCAACCTTTTATGGTGTAGTACCATAGTACCTATTTATTAAAGCAAACAAACAAAAAAACCTGAGTGGACTCTTGTAGTTCAAACCCATGTTTTTCAAGGGTCAACTGTATCTTATACACTCTTAAGATGTCACACCATGACACACACACTTCCATGACGTCAATTAATTTTTATTTGGTGTCTTCCATACTTATGTGTTCCATGTAAATCTCTCAGGAGCAACAGACTTATAAATCCAACTGGTATTGGATGTCCTAGTGATAGATACCTCACTGGCCCCTCAAACTCAGTGTGCCTACAACTGAGCCCATCATCCTCTCTCCAAGCCTGCTTTTTCTTCAGAGTTGGCCATTTAGTAAATATCCTTGAACCTAGGGATAACCATGGCTTGACACTTTTCTCTCCATCACTCCCATGTCTAGTCAGTCACCAAATTCTGTTGATTTTACCCCCTTAAGTTAATTCCTTTACTTATCCTCATCTTCCCTAGTTTCAAGCCACCATGATCCCTTACCTGGACTACTTCAATTTTTCTCCTGTGGTTTTCTTGGGTACATTTTGCCTTTCCAATCCATTATGCACACTACAGCCCAAGCTATTTTTCAACAGTGTCATTGGGATATAATTAACATACCTTACGGTTCATGCAGATAACCAAGTACTCTTTTTTTTGAAACTCAGAAATAGTTGATTTACAACGTTTCATAACCAAGTAATCTTTTAAAGACATAAATCTTAGCAGGACGTTCTCCATTCATAATCATAGGATCAAGTATGAATCCTTACTCTGGCTTAAAAGGCCCTATGTGGTCTGGTCTCTAACTTCATCCTTTGTGTCATTTGCCTCCTCAGTCTTCAGGCTTCAACCACAGCTGCTTTTCCTCTGTTTCTTAAACTTGCCATATTCTTATCATTTACAGGTTGAACGTCTTTCATAGAATACTGTTCCCTCCCTCCTCCATTTTAACTCTTCATCAGCCTTCCAGGAGTGGCTAAATATCCCTTCTTAGGGGCAGCTTTCCTTATACTAGTACCCAACCCCTTGGAGTTAGGGCCCCTGTCTGATGCTTTCACACATCCTTCCCCAAATCCTTCATTATTGAAATTTGCCGTCTAAATTCTGACTTCCTGTTAGACAGTAAGACAAGGACTGTGTCTGTCTTGTTTACCCTTGCCTCCTCACTGCCTAACATGGTTGCCTGGCATGTAATGGGCAATCTCTCTATGTTGTTGGGTGAATGGCACTACTGTCCTTGTTCTCCAAGCCAACATCCGCTGGATCATGGAAAAAGCAAGAGAGTTCCAGAAAAACATCTATTTCTGCTTTATTGACTATACCAAAGCCTTTGACTGTGTGGATCACAATAAACTGTTCTAACAACCAGCTCCTAATTCTAGTCGCAAGCCAAAACTTACCTCATTAACATAACAGAAACACTTTTGCTCCTCTCACCTTAGAAAAGTCTAATGATTTTAAGAACTCTTTGCCATTAGTAGGGATGAAGACCAAATATATATTTCTTATTGTTAATCACAATATTAATAATGTATACCCAGATGTTACATTGATTCATTATATGGCAGTTAATTTTTATTTAAAAATTTTGAGGAACCACAAAAACTTTTTTTTTTTTTTAATTTTCCTTTCTTAGCTTATCAGTTAATTCCTTAACTTTTTTTAGTGGTTGCTCTAGAGTTTGTAGTATACATTTGCAATTAATCCAAGGTCACCTTCCAATAACACAATACTTCACAGGTAGTGTAACTACCTTGTAATAGGGAAAAAATCCAAAATTCCCTCCCTCCTAGCCATTGTATCACTGCTATCATTAATTTTAGCTACATGTAAACATACATAAGTATGTATACAATATAGCCATAACCTCATAATCAAATACATTGTTGCTATTATAATTTTGAACAAACTTACCTGTCAGATCAATTAAACTAAGAAAAATAAAAGTTTTTATTTACCTTCCCTTATTCCTTGATATTCTTCCTTTCCTTATGAAGATTTGAGTTTCTATTATTTTTCTTGTCTCTAAAGAACTTTCTTTAACACTTCTTACAAGACTGGTCTACAAGGAACAGATTCCCTCCATTTTTGTTTGAGAAGTTTTTATTTCTCCTTCATTTTTAAAAATTTTCAGGGCACAGAAAATATGGCTTTCTTCTTTAAATATTTCACTGTAATCTATTCTTGTTTGCATAGTTTCTTAATAGAAGTCACATGTAAGTCACTAGACTTGGTTCCTCTATAGTCTAGATTTTTTTTCCCTCTGACCTCTTCCAGGATTATTTTCTTTATATTTGATCTTCTGTAGTTTGAAAATGATATGCTTATATGTAGGCTTTGTTGTTTTTGTTTCTTTTTTCATTTATCTTTCTGATGCTCTCTGAACTTCCCAGATCTGTGGTTTACTGTCTGACATTAATTTGGAGGAAATTCTCAGTCATTGTTTCAAATATTCTATTTATTTCTTTCTTTTCCTTATGGTATTCCCATTACACATGTTATATATATAATTTTTTGCACAAGTCCTAGAGTCCTTGGATATTCTGTCCTTCTCCCCCCTTCCCCCAGTCTTTATTCTGTTTTTCAGTTTTGGAGGTTTCTACTGATATATATCCTCAAGTTCAGAGTCTTTCCTTAGTTATGTCTATTGTACTAATGAGCTCATCAAAGGCATTCTTCCTTTCCATTACTATGTATTCTAATCTTGAGCATTTTTTCTGTTTTGGTATTTTTAGGATTTTCATCTTTCTGTTTACATTGCCTATCTGTTCCTGCATACTAGCTACTTTATTCGTTAGATCCATTATCATTTTAATCATAGTTGTTTTAAATTCCTGCCACATGGTTCTTTTATTGCTCTGTCTCTTCAAATTATTATTTGCCTTCTGATATGCTTTGTAATTTTTTCTGGATAGCCCAACGTGGTGTGCTTATAAAAGGATAAATAGGAATTTAGTAATGGGGTGGTGAGGTGTTGGGGGAGAAGCTTTCTATTGATCTATGAGTAGCTCTCAGTCTTTTACTGACCTTTTGTCTCTGGCTGGTGAACTTCAAGATTGTTTCTGTTAGACCCCACCTCTACCCTGCCCTCTCACTCTTAGGTGGGACAGAATAGCTACAGGATGCTGGAGTGGGTTTTACCTTCTCATGTGAAAGTCTAGAGACAGTTGGAATTGAGTATTTCCCTTCTTCTAGGTAAATTAGGCTCTGACAAAACCCCAGTTGGTTAAGGTCTGGTTAAATGGGTTCTTTAGAAATGGGGCCTTGTTAAGAACAATAGCACTGGTTTACTTCAATGTGGCTCCTCTTCTTCCCCCTCTGCTGGAAGCATGAAGGAATTACGCCCCACCCCACCCCCCGCTTTTTAGATGGTTAATGTGAGAATCTCGTCAAAGTCCTAGGGGTAAAACACACAAAAGTGTGGAGACCCCATCTCTACCCTGCCCAGGCCGTGACTCAGTGTCCTTGGAGTTTTTAGTGATCAGAGTTGCCTACTTGGGTCCTCAAGCAAATCATCAGCAGTTCAGGTATTGGTTCTTCCTGCGGTTTCCACTTGTGAGTCACTGCTTAGGTAAGTCACGACTCCCTTCATTCACCTGTGTATCTCTCCAATCTTGGGGGCAGCGAGTTGCCCTGTGTCCTCACCTCTCTTATAAATTCTAGGTGTTGATTTTTCACTCTGTTCAGATTTTCCTTCTTGATAAAATGAAGTGGTGACTTTCAAGCACCCTTTATATGGAACCAGAAACTGGAAGTCTGTTTGCTCTTTTTTAAGACATTTTTGCCTCTGTGCTTATTAGTAAAATGGCCCTATAATTTTCCCTTCTTATATTTTCTCCGCTGGGTGTTGATATAGATATTATGCTAACCTAAAATAATTTATAGTTTTCCCATTGTGTGTGTGTGGGAGAATATTTTACACAACACAGAGGTTATTGTTTCCTTTAGGATTTCATAGACCATGTCAGTAAATTTGTCTCTGATTGGAAATTTTGTTTAAATTCAGTTTTTTTAAACGGCTGAATATTGAATCAGATTTTCTATAACTTTTTTATGTTAGTTTTGACAATTTATACATTTTTATACAGTTTCCATTTCTTCTAATGGAGTTAAGAAGATTGAAGCCAAATTTCACGATTTCTCACTTCTAAATCTCTTAAGTAGCCACTGAAAGTGTCCTCCTGTTTATTCCTTCAGAGATGCAAGCATCTCTCTCTCTATCCATCCACACATTTACTTTTAAAAACTAGTTCACAAATTTACTTACATCAGGTATTGTAATAAGTACTGATACACAATTAAGGGTAACCTGTCTTTACCTCCTGGTAATCACACCCTTGTGCAGTCTTCTCCTACCTGACTCAGTCACCAAGATATATGAGGGGGAATTGAGGCTTTCTATCCACATGTGAATCCACCATGTTGGAAGCACATCTCCAGACACATTCCATGCTCCAGAGCCCTGCATGCACTGTTCATACCTGGAGTTCAATTTCAGGGGATTCCTGGGACCAAAATTACCCAGCCAAGTCACACTGGAGTTTCTGACGCACAGAATCTGAGATAATAAGCATCAGTTTTTTTTAATGCTGTGAATTTTGGAGTGCTATTCAGCAATAGAAAACTAATATTTCCAGAAAGCCTTTTTTTACATTTCTAGTAAAAGAATAATCATTATTTACAAAAAAAAAAAAGTAATTTTTACCTGTTTCTCTCAAGCTTCCAGACTGTTACAGAAAACTTTTCTTGAAAATAAAATATCAATGCTAAACTAAGATGTGTGGTTCATCTCTCATGTTTCTCTTTTTATCCTGAAGGAAAAAATTCCAAAAATTTTAGGCTGATTGCCTAGTGCATCTTATACACCAGAGGGTCATGGCACTATCATGAAAACAATCCCTGGCAAAAGGAAATGGAAACACCATAATTATTTCAGATGATTCATGGTTTATATAAATTCTTACTATATGAATAAAATTTAGGTTCTCTTAGCAAGGTGAAAGGATGAGAAATGCTGGTTATACCTTGTCAAGCTGATTTCTCTGCCTTGCTCCTTTCAGTTCCAACCATTCTGAACTACATACACTTCCACACCTGTAAGCATGTTGTATCCTCAGTCTTCCTTTTGTTTCTATTTGACATTATTATTCATTCTTCCAGATTGGCTCACAGGTTTTCGTATTTGGGGACTAGGCCGGGAGAAATTTTTGATTTGCATCTCTTGTTGAGAGAGTGGTCTGAATTCTAAAGAAACACTCACTCTGCAGAAGATAAGCACCATGAAAGCAGAGGGTTTGCCTCAATGTTAGAAGTGACAAATCTCTTACTTTCTGGCTTTTGTTTCCGAAGAATTAGAGCAAGATCCGAGGATTCGTGTTCCCTGGATTTGATGTGTATTCTTTGGATTAAATGAGGATCAGAAGGCCGCAGGAAGCAAACCAACATCTTCACCCTTCAGTCCTCTCAGTTCCTAAAAGTGGAAAGAATTTACTTTTCTAACAGAAATACCTTCATTGGCTCCTTGTTTTCTAAGAATAGTTGCGTAGCGGTTTCTGGAGTCCAGGAATGGGATGCAGAACTGAAGACAGTTTGGTAGGTTTCATAATTAAAGACAGTCACTGGCAAACTATTTTTTATCTTTCCTGTAAGGAATTTTCCTTTGTCTCACACATCTTTTGACAAAAGAGAAAAGGGCTCTGAAAAGAAAGGTCTGGGAGGCTGTTGCCTACTCAGATTTCCGAGCTCATTGTATCTTCGTCAGTCTCTGAATGTCTACAAGACACAGGCTAATCGGAATTCCTTGGTAATACAGTACTATAACATCAAGAGTGGGAATTATATCTTTCAGAAAATAGCAAAATAATTTAAAATGTAAATTTGTTTTATTTCATGAAGATAGTTTAGAAAAGCCTACTTACTTAGAGTGGGGATGTAGCTCAGTGGTAGAGCGCATGCTTAGCATGCATGAGGTCCCGGGTTCGATCCCCAGCATCTCCAAGCTTTTGTTTCTTTTCAGCTCCGGAAATACATCTCTTCCTTCCCAATGGATGGGATGGTCACAGTCCATTCCTGTAAAACCTAAAGATTAACCCTTCTTGCCGCCTAGTACTTCTACTTTGCTCGGGTTATGCTAGTAATCTTTCCGTTTTAAAATTGTATTCCTTTCCATCCTCAGCAGGGATTAGAGATGTTTTCCACAAAGTGAAATCAAAAATGACGTTGATCGCTATTCCATGGCGGAGGGCGGGGGTGGCGAGGGGTTGACAGTTATCCATTTAAACTCTAAATTAGAAGATTTAGGATTTTCACTTAGCTTTTCTGCTGGGGTTTGGGGTGGGGGATGGGATGGTAGGCTGAGCTCCAGTCTCAGGTTTCGTACTTAGAGGCTCAATAAGAAAGATGGATTTCACCGGAAGCTCTCTAGAAAGAAAATAAACTCTTCCCAGGCTGTGAAAGCATTGGATACATTCTCTTCTCAAAACGTGACAGTTCCCTCAGAAACCGAACACAAAGGAGTGAAAGTGAAACATTTTGGTACAGACATGTTTTCCCCTCAGTGCGTTTTGCCAGTGAGCTCGCGGCACTCACATCAGTGTGGATTTAATTCCTTCTATACTGATTTCTTTTGTAGTCTCTAAATTTGCCTCTCTGATTCTAAAGACTTTAACGCTCTCAAAAAAACAACTTATTTTCCTAAACCCAGCCCTTTTATACTATTCATGTGGGTAAAGACTTTCCCTTGCCCAGCTCCTTTGTTTTGATGAAGGGCTAGTCCCCTTTGGAATGCAGCATTTCTTGTATCTCGGTGCTTTTGCCTCAATTTCTAATTCGTGACACCCTGTCACATGAGCAAATGAAGGAAATAAAAAAAAACATTTTCTGTACTTTTGTTTATTTTCCAGGGAGACCTCTGGGCAGCTCTATGTGGCCCTTGGAGGCTGTGGTCAAGGGCTCCAAGTTCTTAGAGGTACAAGGATCCAGTGTTTAAAAGATAATAAGGGCAACCATCCTTTCTGTTGGTCTCTTATGATTTGGTCTGTCGTTCATGGGTGAATCTAGTGCTTGTGCTTCCTGACTAAGACAAAAACCACAAGATTAAAGAATGGATCTTAAAATGGGCCTTTGAAAGTGTGGTGCACTGAGGTTTGCACTCCTTTAGCTAAATCATTCTCTGCTGTTATTTACCGAACAATTGCTTTTGTCGATATTTATTACAGGCCTACAATAGTTTAGCTCCAACGCAGCTCTAAAGATATTAGAACACTTTGGACAAACTTAAAATAGTAGCCAGCTAAGCCATCAATAAAGAAATAGTTCACAGACAATTTCATTCCTTGTTCCTCCCATTTTCAGTGTGCCATATACCCACAGACAAGGCTACCAGTTGTGAGATATCAACAGTTCTGCCTAGAAACCAGTTTTGAGTTGTAATGACTACCTGTTTTTGTTGTCACTTTAGGTCACCAGATTATGACCTACTCCATCAAAGGTGTGTTTCTTTCTTTCTTTTCTTTTTTTTAAGATTTCTCTATCCCAAACCACATGAAAAGACCCTCCTTAATTTAACTAATAAATAAGGTTTAGGTGCAGTTTAAGAGCAGTGTCCTGACTAAATTATTTTATCTGGTAGGTAAAATGTGCACTGGGTGATGGAAGGGATAAGGAAAGATAAAAATCAGTACAGTTTCCCTGAGCTCATAAATTTCTTTCAAGCTGAAGCAGTGATTCTCTAACTTGGCTGCACACTGGAATCACCTAGAGAACTCTTAAAATTGTCGGATGCCTGGATTCTGCACTGAGAGGTTCTAGTTTAATTTATCCGGAGGGTGGAGTAGACACAGGCATTTTAAAAAGATCACTAGGTGATTTGAATATGCAGTTACAGTTGAGAACTACTGGCCTAGAAAGTCTCTATTTAAATTATTTCCAAATATCCACAAAGATAGGAGGAGACATAAGAGAGGCAGACTTACAGGCTTATCTCTTTCTCAGTCTAACCTTATTTTAGAGACACCACTGGTGACTGAGGTGGTCATAGATACATGAATAGTCCCCAGATTGGCCAAGTCAAGGGCAGATGGAGTGATGGATGGTGATATAACTTAATTTCCATAGCAGTCTGCTAAATAGAGAAAAACACTTCTCTCTCTTTTTTTTTTTTTTTTTTCACCACAGTTGTTCAAAGACTATGAAATGAGAACTGCTATTTCCTGAGATCCTTGTGTTTGCAAAGTTCATCACTGGGAAGAAAGTGGATCACTTAATAATTTAGGGCCATCCAGGACAGAACAAATATACTGTAAGCTTTCCTCCCCAAAATTTAAATTAGGGGATATCTACCAGTGATTTGAAATGGCTCTGACCTAGACCTAAAGCAAGGAAAGGCACTACATTTTCTGAAATAGAATTACCTCAGGAAAGGGGAGTTGATATTGACGACTTGGAGCTAAGACTTCATAAGGCAAGTCTTGTTTTAATTTATCATATGACTCTGGGTCCCTAAGAGGAAAGTAGTAATGGTTTCAACAATATAAAATAGTGAAGACTATTTTAAAAAGGTAAAACTAGATCTCATATTCTGTATGGTTTCTTTTCTCCCAAATAATATTAAGAGAAGCAAAGATAGGGGGGAAAAAAAAGAGGAGCTATTTTCTAAGAACACAAAGAGCAGAGGGCTGGGGAAAATCTTCTATTTGTGGATCTTTATACATTTGCACTGAAGAAAAAGACTAAAAAAACTCCTTTTGTTTACCAGCAATGAAATTCCTTTGAGCCTACCCTGAGTTTGACTCCATTTAGTAATTTCTACAGTCTTATGGCTAGAGAAAAGTAAATCTGAGCCCAGGGTCATTTAGTGAAGAATGCACCTTATTCATTTCATTTCCCAGAGAAATGAGATCTAGTGGACCTACATTGTAGTGGAGGTCAATCCTTTTATAGTTTAATCCTAAATTGTGACTAATGAACTCTCAGTAATTGAAATAAAATATGTCCTGGTATATAAGTAGAAAAGAAAGCTAGCCTCTCTTTTTTCTTATCTATATTGGCCCTTCAGATCCAAACAGAGAGCACACTAGATCAAGAGAATGAAACCAGCTAGAGCACTTCTCCTCACAAAGACATAATCTGGACAACAGGACCTCAGGAAAATGTGGGAGATCTGGGAGAGTTTAAATATTCAGGGAAGGCAATCAGAAGATCATGTTTTGAATTCCTATAGTATGAGGTGATCAAAGGAGAGGAAGTTTAGATAAGGGGACTGGAATAGCCATTGCACAGTTGCTACAAGTGGCAACAAAAGGATTAACTTTTTGTTCTAATGAACAAAGTAACAAATGTGCTAGATGCATAAAAATGCAATATTTGTATTTTTTGGTATTCTAAATAAGCTATTCACCAATAAAAGTTAAAAATTAATAAAAACCTTGAAGAGACAGAAAAAAATTGTGCTTGGAAAAGCTAATTTGCTCACACAGAATTCCCTGTGTTTAATCCTCAAAGGGTCCTATTTTTTTCCCCCCAATTTTTCTTTTAGTATAAATTCTAAGTTATTTGGAATGATTGTTCCACAGGGTGAGGAAATTTTAAATCACTATTCCAAGTCATTGTCTTTACCCCTCCCCACCCTTTTATTATGTCTGGTATGTTTGACAGCTCCTTGTTAGCTGCTCATCTGTCATCTTGTACTTCTTTTATTATGATATTTGACGTTCATGAAAATCTCATTTCGTTTTCTGTCATCTGTGACCATCTTGTACCTAGTTGTATCCATAGAACTGATTTCAATGGACATGGGTTTGAGCAAGCTCGGGAAGTTCGTGATGGACAGGGAAGTTCATGGGGTCGCAAAGAGTCAGACACAACTGAGCGACTGAACTGAGCTGATTTCAATACCTGACACATAGTAGGTACAAAGTAATATCACTCTTGTTGAACATACTTCACCTTAAATGCTGTCCTCCCAACAGTACTTCTGTGACTGAAATTTACCTAGTCCAGATCATAAACAATTCAGCTAACTGGAATTCAGAAACACCATGATTCCTAGCCCATTATTATTCTGAAGGTGTTGTTTCCCAAACTCAGAAAATATAAAAGTAACTATAAATGGAGTAGAAGTGTAGTCCTAATCACGAAAGTTTGTTAGTATAGATTTTAAAGTGACTATCCTGGTTAGCAAGAAACATTTATATTCACTATAAAAACATTCTGAAAGTGAAGTCGCTCGGTCATGACCAACTCTGAGACCCACATAGACTAGCTTACCAGGATCCTCCGTCCATGGAATTTTCCAGGCAAGAGTACTGGAGTGAGTTGCCATTTCCTTCTCCAGAAGATATTCCCCAATCAGGGATTGAACCCGGGTCTCCCGCATTGCAGGCAGATGCTTTACCATCTGAGCCATCAAAAACGTTCTGAATAGGATACAAAATGGCAATATCAGAACATTTGACTCAAAAAAGCAATAAGACTTTGGGATTCAAAGGTCTTATCATTTAGAGCTCCTTTCAGCATTTACGTGGTTAAATAAAGAATTTTGCAGTCCTTCCATTTTGTATTTTGATGGGGCATTGGAAGCTGGGTAGATGCACAGTGGCATCTGCTAAATTGAATTCACTCCCTTTCAGCACTGGTCTTACTCCAATTAAAGGGAGAAGATCATGATGCAAGAGTTAACAGTTTAAGAATGGATTCTTAGTTTCGTGATTGTACAATCAGTTAATGTTTGTTTAGCTTCTACAAGTTGAGAGTCCATGTGGAAAAAACTAATACTAAAGAACACCCATTTGAAGAAGGCAATATAGAGAAGAAAGAGTCTGATGCCTCCCAAACCCAAGCCAGTAGTATTTTCCGTCTGTGCGCCTTCTAGGAACTGCAGGAACGGAGGCCATTCCCCAGCCTCGGGCTGGCAAAGGCTCCTGGGATGTGAATCAGAAAGTCGTTAAGTGAACTCTGACCTAGCCACCTCCATGCTGACAGTCTCCTGCTTCCTGAAGCAAGAGCGGGCACAAGCTGGCAGCTGTTAGCAGAGTCTGAATGTGTATGAAGTTTGGGGTTGTTTGTTTTGCTTTTCAGTGCGCAAGTGTGCCATCTCCTAACAACCAGGAATGGCATCAACTGGACTGAAGTTCTAACTGACCTATTTGCTTGAAGAGCCTTTCACTCTACTTTTAGAATATCCACTCACTTGAGGATTCTAAGTTACTACAATCCGGTGAAATATAAGAGCGTCTCTGGCCTCACTTACAGAAGCCCCTTCCTGCACAACGAACACTCAGCTCGTATCCACTCTTTCCCATTTCATGCTTGTTCTCAGTACATTTTCTCCGTTACGGCGCGAGAGCAAGTAAGTGTTCTGTTGCTTAAGTTCCAGGAGTCTTCATCGCGGGTCTGTCTGTTCTATAAGGTCGATTTATTCGAGAAGAGAGTGAGCAGTCTGGGTGTGTTCTCAGTCGCTCAGTCGTGTCTGACTCTTTGCGACTTAATGGAGCCGCCCGTCTCTTCTATCCACGGAGTGTGTAGTAACTCTAATTAACACAGCTTTTCACCTAATTGAGTAGCATTTGATCAGAAAGGAAGCCTGAGCTATTGAACGGCTGGCTCTGTGGCTTAGTTGGCTAAAGCGCCTGTCTCGTAAACAGGAGATCCTGGGTTCGAATCCCAGCGGGGCCTGTTGGTTTTTCATCTCAAAAGTGAACCCTTAGTTTTAACAACGAAGTAGAATTTTTAGTCTGATACCATCTTTAAAGATAGATCAACTTCACTGATAGGAACTTTTTATTTCCACAACCTGTTCTCATTGCACTTGTATTCTCAATGACTCTCAGGTTTTCTACTAATGGTCTATCGTATAGATCTAATACCTAAGTGTTCTTTAGTTCTTCTTGCTTTCTGCCATAAGGGTGGTGTCATCTGCATATCTGAGGTTATTGATATTCCTCCCAGCAATCTTGATTCCAGCTTGTGCTTCATCCAACCTGGTGTTTCTCATGATGTACTTTGCATTGAAGTTAAATACGCAGGGTGACAATATACAGCCTTGACATACTTCTTTCCTGATTTGGAACCAGTCTGTTGTCCCAGGTGCAGTTCTAACTGTTGCTTCCTGACCTGCATACAGATTTCTCAGGAGTCAGGTCAGGTGGTCTGGTATTCGCATGTCTGGAAGAATTTTCCATAGTTTGTTGTCACCCACACAAAGGCTTTGGCATAGTCAATAAAGCAGAAGTAGATGTTTTTCTGGAACTCTCTTGGTTTTTCTATGATCCAACGGATATTGGCAATTTGATCTCTGGCTCCTCTGCCTTTTCTAAATCCAGCTTGAACACCTGAAAGTTCATGGTTCACGTACTGTTGAAGCCTAGCTTGGAGAATTTTGAGGATTACTTTGTTAGTGTGTGAGATGAGTGCAATTGTGTGGTAATTTGAGCATTCTTTGGCATTGTCTTTCTTTGGGATAGGCATGAAAACTGACCTTTTCCATTCCTGTGACCACTGCTTAGTTTTCCGAATTTGCTGGCATATTGAGTGCGGCACTTTCACAGCATCATCTTTTAGGAGATAAAATAGCTCAACTGGAATTCCATCACCTACGCTAGTTTGTTCATAGTGATGCTTCCTAAGGCCCCCTTGACTCCGCATTCCAGGATGTCTGGCTCTAGGTGAGTGATCACACCATCATGATTATTTGGGTCATGAAGATCTTTTTTGCATAGTTCTTCTGTGTATTTTTGCCACCTCTTCTTAATATCTTCTGCTTCTGTTAGGTCCATACTATTTCTGTACTTTATTGTGCTCATTTTTGCATGAAATGTTCCCTTGGTATCTCTAATTTTCTTCAAGAGATCTCTAGTCTTTCTCATTCTGTTGTTTTCCTCTATTTCTTTGCATTGATCAGAAGAAGGCTTTCTTATCTCTTCTTGCTATTCTTTGGAACTCTGCATTCAAATGAGTATATCTTTCCTTTTCTCCTTTGCCTCTTGCTTCTCCTCTTTTCACAGCTATCTGTAAGGCCTCCGAAAAGAGTCCAACATGACTGAGCGACTGAACTGAACTAACTGTAAGGCCTCCTCAGACAACCATTTTGCCTTTTTGCATTTCTTTTTCTTGAGGATGGTCTTGCTCCCTGTCTCCTGTACAGTGTCATGAGCCTCTGTCCATAGTTCTTGGAACTCTATCAGGTCTAATCCCTTGAATCTATTTCCCACTTCAACTGTATAATTGTAAGGGATTTGATTTAGGTCATACCTGAATGGGTCTAGTAGTTTTCCCTACTTTCTTCAGTTTAAGTCTGAATTTGGCAATAAGGAGTTCATGATCTGAGCCACAGTCAGCTCCCAGTCTTGTTTTTGCTGACTGTATAGAGCTTCTCCATCTTTGGCTGTAAAGAATACAATCAATCTGATTTCAGTATTGACCATCTGGTGATGTCCATGTGTAGAGTCTTCTCTTGTGTTGTTGGAAGACCATGTTTGCTATGACCAGTGCATTTTCTTGGCAAAACTCTATTAGCCTTTGCCCTGCTTCATTCATAGAAGAACTAAAGAGCTTCTTGATGAAAATGAAAGAAGAGAGTGAAAAAGTTTGCTTAAAACTCAACATTCAAAAAACTAAGATCATAGCATCTGGTCCCATCACTTTATGGCAAATAGATGGGGAAACAGTGGAAACAATGACAGGCTTTTTTTTTTTGGTGGGGGGGGGTACTTCAAAATCACTGCAGATGGTGACTGCAGCCATGAAATTAAAAGACTCTTGTTCCTTGGGAAAAAGTTATGACCAGTCTAAACAGCATATTAAAAAGCAGAGACATTATTTTGCCAACAAGGTCCGTCTAGTAAAAGTTGCGCTTTTCCAGTAGTCATGTATGGATGTGAGAGTTGGAATATAAAGGAAGCTGAGCACCGAAGCATTGATGCTTTTGAACTGTGGTATTGGAGGAGACTCTTAAGAGTCCCTTGGACTGCAAGGAAATCCAACCAGTCCATCCTAAAGGAAATCAACCCTGAATATTCATTGGAAGGACTGATGTTGAAGCTGAAACGTCAATACTTTGGCCACCTGATGTGAAGAACCGACTCTTTTGAAAAGACCCTGATGCTGGGAAAGATTGAAGGCGGGAGGAGAAGGGGATGACAGAGGATGAGATGGTTGGATGGCATCACCGACTCGATGGACATGAGTTTGAGCAAGCTCTAGGAGATGGTGATAGACAAGGAAGCCTAGCGTGCTGCAGTCCCATGGGGTTGCAAAGAGTCGGACACGACTGAGCGGCTAAACTGAACTGATACCAGTAGTGTACTTTTATGATCTCTTTTAAAATGGAATGAGAAATAAAATGTTTGTTTATGACCTATTAAGACAGAAGCTCTTGTGACAAAGGTCAAAGAGTTTTTTGGGAAAAAAGACGGGAGTGGAAACCAACCTAGTCTTTGTCTCAGGCTGATTTGCTCTCTGACCCCTTCCACTTCTCACCTCCTCCAAAAGAAAGCTATAGTATCAGTCCGATGGGTCCTTGGCAATCGAAGCAAGGTGCATATTTTTCAGCAGAGTAATGCTTAAACTTTAAATTGCTCAGAAATATCTAAAGTGAGAAGAACGACTTTGTCTATTTACCAACGTGTAAAAACACCACTGAGTGAATAGTCAATAACAGATTGGAGATGCCGGGGATCGAACCCGGGGCCTCATGCATGCAAAGCAGGCGCTCTACCACTGAGCTACATCCCCAAATCCGTAAGCTCAGTGTGGCTCCTAGGTACTTTTCTTTATGAATATATGTGGTCAACTTTCCGCATTAAAATATATACGTGTGTGTGTATTTTACGTTGTTGTGCAAGTATTTTAGAGGACTTAAATGTTGGAAAGATGTTTCATGTAAATCAATGTCATTAAAGCCTTCAGATTCTTTAACCTGACAAGGTCCAGTTTAAAACAAGCAACTGTAAAACTGGCTTTTACCCTAGTAGGACCATGCATAAAAGTCATTCAGATCAAGGGCCTTTTGGAAAGACTGATATATTAAAAAAAAAAAAAAAAGAACCATAGATGACTACAGCAAAGCACTGGGACATTTCTTGTTATAGTACAAAGGAAAAGGAAATAGCACCCCACTACTGGGAAATCCCATGGCAGAGGAGCCTGGAGGGCTACGTGGGATTGTAAAAGAGTCAGACATGACTTAGCGACTAAATAGCAACAACACAACAAAGTACAAAGCCAAACTGTAATCTGGGGAAGAACTGTGAGACAGCCACCCTGCAGGCTGCTTTCAGTCTCAGGTTCTAGGCTTGGAATTATCCACAGTCAGTATGCATATAAATCTCAGCCTAGTCCAAGAAGGAAAATCCTACTCAGTAGATTGGGTGAGGAAACCTACCTATATCCTGTGAAATAAAAAAATTGTAAGAGAGATGCTGAAGATTCAAATGTAAATCTAGGCTACAACACTTTAGGAACAGATTTCATTGTGAGACAGTGGTTCTCAAAGTGTGGTCTTTGGACCAGCAGCATCAGTATCTTCTGGGATCTTGCTAAGAATACAAATTCTAAGACCCCACCACAGACCCATGAGTCAGGAACTCTGGGAATGTGGGTCCAGAGTTAATAATCTATGTTTAAAACCCTAGAGGTGATTTGGATGTATGCTAAAGTTTGAGAAGCACTGTTGTGAGGTATTGATGAATGCTTCATTACTATTCTATGACAATAACACAGTAGTAAGTGTTTCCAACATTTAAAGATAAAATAGATCCACAAAGGTCATGTAACTTTTCTGTACTGTTAAACTTCATTGTAATAAAATGAGAGAAAAATTTTAAAAACATTTACAGATAAAATAATTTGACACATTAGGCATGAATTTTTATAGATGCTAGATGCTAAATGTTTAAATGTGTATGGGGTATCTAAATTTTTTTAACTTAGCTTCTTATATATTGTGAAAATAGTGTGTGAATATCCTGAAGTGTTAATTTTTAAAAATGAGTGAGTTGTATACTAATTACAAACAGCAGAAATTTTCTCTTGATATTTGAAAGCCTCTGAACATTAGAGAATATAGCCACTAGCTATAGGAAGAGAAGGAGAAAGAAAGATAAGATGAGTAAGAATAGGTTAAGAAAAGCAAAAAGCCTAAATAAAACACATCTACAGGTAAAGGCTGTTTTGCAGTGGGACACAACTGGACACACCAGAGACTGAACCCAAATCTCATGCGTGAGAACAAGCTCTACTACCAGTCAAAACAAGGGACAAAGGAAAGAAAGAAGGAAAGGACCGCAACAACACTTCGCTCAACTATTCAGCCTCCAATAGATCAGAAACAAGGGACAAGGTCTAAATCACTCAGCTTTTGACCAAAATTACAAAGAATTCCTCTTTTGTGGGGAGTAATTGGAATCCCTGATACTCATCACAAACCGGATTCAAAAGCACAAAGGTTAGCACCTTCTGAGCTGGTCAATGCAGTCCGCAGGTGGAACCCTTTAGGCATTTAAACCTGGCACTGCTCAAGTCTGGGAGAATGGCCCTCTAAGAATTTGGCAACATTGACTGTTAGGCAATAGTGTAATAGTTATCACATTTGAGGCTTGTTCCTTATTGCAATTCACCAGAAAAATCACTCTACCACTAAAATGGCCTGGCACCACCATTCTCCATGGATTGGAATAAGAGCCACCAGTGTGTCCATTCTTTCCATACTGGGGCCCTGACACACTTCCTGAGATACATCCAACACACAGTTTCCTCAGTGCTTGCCTGGGTGGGAAGTGGATCATTTGCACACCTGCTGCCTCTTTGGATGTGGCAGCCGGTGTATCAGTCTCCCTTTTTGGAATCAAAACTTGATTATGGCAAAATCTCATGGATGCAAATTTTTCAAATGTATAAGGTGAACACATTGCTTGGGACCTTCCCAAGGTCTTGGAAAGTGTAGGTTATCCTACCCTCCCCTCTTGCCAACAGAGCTGACCCAGAGGAATTTGGGGAAGAGGTAGGGCACTATCACTGCACTGGGTATTTCCCAGGAGATTTCCAGTGCTCCAGAGGCCCAAGGAACACCTTGACTGGGATAGAACAAGACTTATTCCAATGGTAGAGAAGCAGCCTCCATGGGGAGGTAAACCAGGTGAAGCCGAGGAACCTGAAACAAGAGGAAAGAGTGGGATGGAAGCTGAGGAGTTGTGCCCACGCCCTGCACAGTAGTCAAGGCAGGAAAGAGCAGGGTTGAGAGGCAGGAGGGGCACAGTTGGAGATGTGACCTAGCTCCAAATGCTAGGAGTAACACCGGAAAGTCAATGGAGCAACCTAAGCTGATTCGTAGACAGGCCTGGCAAGGAATGTTCGTCTGCCTAATATGCATTCTGAATGCTGAAAGTAAACCTCTGAAAGAGAGCAAGGACTATGTTTTTGTTGCTGAAAAACAGGAGGACAGATTTTGGCAGGTGTAATTGTGAACAATTCTGAAAAATGCTCAACGATTTGCTCCAATAAGCACAGTGATCATTTGCACCAGAGAGAGGCAGTTCTGAAGCTTGGAAGTCCACAATGTTAGATCTAACCCATCCAGTCTCCAGCAGAATTATCAAATACACTGTGTCAGCACCTTGTCCACTATCCATATCTCAGTGTCACTGAGAGGCTGGGGCTGTCCCATCCATTGACAAACTGGATCTCATTTTTCTGTGGCTGTTTGCCAAGGGTAAATTCAATAAAACCAACTAATGCATCTCAGACCTGCAACTCTTGCCTTAGGTCTGTTGGCCAACATAGTCCCACCACAAGCCTGAGCAAATTGCTGCTGGGCACTTTGGCCTTCATACTCCACTAGCGCCTAGAACTATGGTGGAAATGTGAGAACAGCCACTTATCCTGCAAGGCCAAATTAATCCTCAAGTACAACTCTTGGCCAAGTCTTGTCTTTCAAGACTCCTGAAGCCATCAATTTCTGGCCAAGAATGTGGTATACTTTGTGTCTGCCACTAGTTACATAAGCATTTCCTTGCCAGAGGACTTGTCATACTGAAATCGTTTGTATATATATTTGTGAATCCTCCTCTCCCACACACACTTCACTGGAAGATTCTCTGTTCTGTAACATACATCCTGAACAGAATATGCCGGTAATTTATTTCTCACAGCTCTTTATTGAGTGGCCGCTATCTGCAAGGCTCTATGCTAAGGGCTTGATACAGAGTTACGAGGGAAAACAGTACAGGCTCTGCCCTATTGAAGCTATCTTGCTAGAGAAGGAAACATCTAGTCAAATAACAAATCTACGTGATTAGTCGTGATAAATTCTAAGAATATTAAGGGAAAGTACAGAGAATCTATGGATGGTATTATTTGATAAGTATTTTTTAAATCTACCTGATTATGTTTCTACAAGTGTAGGTTGAAGGAGCGCACAGAACGTTTAGCGTAAACCGTATTCACTATTGGTCAACAAAGGAAAAAACTCTCTTCAGTTGTGGGGATGTAGCTCAGTGGTAGAGCGCATGCTTTGCATGTATGAGGTCTCGGGTTCGATCCCCGGCATCTCCACTTTAGCTGAACTACGGTTTCAGCTGACTTCTCACCCTTTAATCCTTGAAAGGATTAATGTTGGAGCATAAATAGTGGAATCTTTTAAAGGTAAGTGTATTGAGTTATGGGGAAAGTATTGCTCAAAGTCCCTCCACCCCTGCTTAATAAGGATTGTAGCTCCAATATATCAAGAACAGTTGCTTTTAAATAATATATACCATAGAAAAGACATTAGCACAGGCAGAGAGAATTCTCAAGGGAGGTTAGAACATTTCTTCAATTATGGAAGCTGGTTTTGAAGGAAAAAAAGCTACATTCATAAACTAGCCTTCCGTATTTGCTCCACTCTGGTTGTCCTATTAGCAGACCAAAAGTCATTTTTACGTTTTTATGACGTATTTTTATTCCACTCTTTCATAGTGATTACTGACATGATCAAATTTTATACGAAATAATAATAATACAAAACTTCTCTTCCCTATTAAGAAAATTGTATGTATATCATCAGGTTTTACACTTTAAATATATTTTACAACTTTATAATTTGTAATTGTATAATTATAATTTTGTCAGTCATACCTCAATGAAGCTAAAACTATACTTGACAGTGATTTTCAAGAAACAGAAGCCATATACAACCAAAACTAAGATCAAATTTTATACGAAATAATAATAATACAAAACTTCTCTTCCCTATTAAGAAAATTGTATGTATATCATCAGGTTTTACACTTTAAATATATTTTACAACTTTATAATTTGTAATTGTATAATTATAATTTTGTCAGTCATACCTCAATGAAGCTAAAACTATACTTGACAGTGATTTTCAAGAAACAGAAGCCATATACAACCAAAACTAATATCGTGTTTTATGCCAATTATCTCAATTAAAAAATTTTTTTAAAGAAATACAAGCCATTCTTTGATTAAAATAAAAATTAAAATGTATTTCATATAAAATATAAAGCATAAATAAATATTGAGAACTAAATTTTTAATTTTCAATTTTGGACTTTTTTTTACAAATAAATAATACAAATATTTATTAGAGAAAGAGGCATATGATGTGTACTGGTCTCACTTTTAGTGATGAGAAATTGATCATTGATTTCAGGTATGTCAGTCTGTTCCATGCATTCTAGAGCTCCCCCATCCAATTTTACCTCATGGTTGTAGCAGCCATTGATGATTGTGACCTAGATACATTAAAACAATATCAGTTGCAAAATGTTGAATCTAATTTTATAATTCCTTCTGCATGTATTAGCAGTGGTTATTCTACAGAGAAAAAGTTTCCCTCATCAACTGTATGCTTATCCTGAAGTACACTCCAAATAAGAGAGGTGGTATAAATACTTGATTCTTTTCCTTCATTTGTCAGCTTTCAAAACAATGAATTAATAACCAAAATCCTTCAAAGCCTGAGTCTAAGAACACTAGTATGTGTATTAATTTTGCAACTAGGTTCTTTACTAAATTGTCCATTTGTAGTAGCTTTTCTGTTTTGAGGAGTTGTTTTTAGGTATATAATCCTAACAGAGAGCTTTATCCCCTCCAATCTACTAGTTACTCCTCTAATTACTGTTTTAGGCTAAATGCTTTGATTAGTACCTCCATTACAACATTAAAACAGTACAGGCAGTAGATATCCTTGTGAAAAACTTAAATCTATGTGACCACAAATATACCTGAAAGGACTTAAATAGGTGATACAGATCATTAAAACTTACTAAAAAATATTGTATGGAATTATTTTCAAGAATAAAAACTAATTCCTAGAAATTAACACGTTTAAAACGGACAACTGATTTTATTTATTTATTTTTTTGCCTCTCATATATTCAGCCAGTAATTCAGACTAGGTCTGGTCTAAGCAAATCAGCCCTGATTATTAGGTTGGTTAAGACACAGTGGGATATTTGTTTGTGTTGTGAAAGTAGAAGTGAAATAAGTTTCACTCAAATTTATTTCTGAAATGAGCCCATGTCATTTATTTTGACTGAAATTTTTTCAACAGGATATATTTAGATGCTTGACCTCTCACACTCTTCAATCTTAGCAAAGTGGCACTGGTCTGAATTCACTGAAGCAGCTAGTCTCCATTCAATCTGTCATTCAGTTTAGGCTTGGAAGGCACCACATAGGATGACAGACAACACTTTATTGTTTCCCTATGCATAGAACCCTGCAGTTATAACTGAGGACCACTGCTTCCACATCAAGTGATTCAAGAGAAGAAAGAAAGCAGGGGGTGGTCAGATGTTCATTAGGAAGAAATAAATGATATTTTTCTACTATTCCACCTCCAGTATGTGCTTCGCTCTAAGAACGCTTCAGAATTCAGGAGAAAGTGAATGAAAGTGAGTCTCTTGTTGATCTTTCTGTTTTCTTCTTTTCTGCTTTCAACTTGGATTCCGAAGAAATTAGGCCAATTATCTTTCAAAAACGCTTGGACATTCCTGGTGGTGGTAGCACTCTCGGGGCAGAAATTGGATACCACAAAAGCAGTGAAGATAGAAAACTGAATGAAAGAAGATACCCGGTTTTAAAGGGTGAGACGAAAGGAAAATCGGCTTGAGCACAAATACATCCCCCTCAAAACTAGTGGAGGTGCCGGGGATTGAACCCGGGACCTCGTACATGCTAAGCACGCGCTCTACCACTGAGCTACACCCCCAGCCAAGAGCAGTTTTCCTTGGATTCCTTTCGTGATTTATAATCATTATTTCTTTGCTTCTCAAAGATTTAGTAAATTGCCTAGGAAATGCCCATTTGCGAAAGACTGCGCAGCGGCCTCAGACGAAAACAACAGAATGAAATTCTAAAGGAAGGAGGCTGAAAAGAGACCATCTGTTATCTGTTACTCTCCAACCTCCATTCCTGCCTTTTCCACCTGTAAGGCTTCAGGAGACGAAAGCAGGTAGCTGGGCAGCCGGGGTACCCGCTGAGGAGGTGGCGTTGGGAAGGCAGCAGAGGTGGAGTCAAAGCGGGTCCGCGCCTGTTGAGCTCCAGATCCCGCGGCCAGCACCACCTTCCTCGAAACAAAGACCCTCAAATCATCCGCGCTTCCGGAAGCCAAATATATATATATATATCCCCCGCGTTTCGTGGTGATGGCAGGGAACATCTCAGAGAGCACTACGGTGTCCTGGATGGATCGCTTAGGACTAATTGGAAGCATGAGCTTGGGTGCCTGGCATCACGTAGGCGCCCAGGTCATCCAAAGGAGCAACATTTACCTCGTGCAAATCTCTGGCGTCCTCTTGCTTTGCCGAGATTGGCCGAGGGTGGGCCGGGCTGGGCTGTTGCTTAGAACAAAAGGTAAGCAGGCAAGGCAGGACTGGCTTCTGTTTATCCGCGACCAGTCCTTTAGAAATCAGGGAGCTATCAAGAATTATTAGTACCTCGGATGGTTTAGGAAAGGGGCGAGTCTCCTATATTTTAAAGAGTGAGCCCGGCCCCAATTCACAGCCTTCGATTTCTCAGGCACGTCCAGCGCAGTCTCTCTTCTCTCTCCCTCTGAAACAATTCCAAACTAATTAAAATTTTGAAAAAAAAAAAAAAAGAAAGAAAGAAAAGAAACAATACCCCCCAAATAACCACATACCTTTTATCCAGAGTTAGTGAGTGTTACTATTTTACCCCATTTGATTTATCATTTGCTTCCTCTCTCTCCCATTTGAAAGTAAGTTGCTATACATCTTTGAAACAGAACAAGACCCTATAGTCTTTGTCCCCCACGTCCTCTGCCTGCCTTTTGTCTGTGGAAAATCTTTAGCCAAAGAGTAAGTTTAGAGAAGTGGGAAAAAAAAAAAAAAAAAGGCAGAAACAAAGGCAAGGAGTCCAACAAGACTAAATAATGATTATCTAGTCATTAAACAGACCTTAATCCCAGGGTCAGGAAGATCCCGGGGAGAAGGGAATGGCAACCTACCCCAGTATTTTTGCCTGGAGAATTCCATGGACAGAGGAGCCTGGAAGGTTACAGTCCATGGGGTTGCAAAGAGTCAGACAAGACTGAGCAACTGCACTCCTAGTTCCTTCTCAAGGGCTATAGGTAATATTCTAAGCCATATCCTGTGAGCTGTCTTGTAGATACTGAAACCCCCAACAGGTGGAGAGGTTAATTACATGATGACCAGACTATAGTCGTGATATAAGCTTCCAGAGTTCCAAGAATTGGCTTCAAGGAAATGGGAACAAACTGGCCCTAGAACTAAACATCAGTTGTACTTAAAACAATCAAGATGACGCTGATCAAACCACTGATGACCAATTCCAGGATGACTGTCTGAGCTGACTGTGCTGTTTCTGCATATAGCCCCTTCCCTCTGTCTATGAAAGCTCTTGCCCACTGATTGTGAGTGGTGAGGAGTTGGCCTTTGAGCAGGAGACCATACCCCACTGTTTGCTGGCATCCAAAACTTTCCTTTCCTCCAACCTTGCCTCTTTATTGGCTTTTGCCTGGGGAACAGGTTAGGGTGATTAGTCATAGAGCTCTAGATGTGGGAGTCTTACCTAGAGTGGCTGGAGACTTTGAGAGCAAGAACTGCAGAAAGCTGACCTGGATCAGCAGAGGAGAGGTTATCCTGAAACCAGGTAGCAACAGAAATACAACTGTGGGGGTGAATATTTAGTATCAGAAGAGCAGAGAGGTAGAGGAACTGAAACTGACCTTTTCCTTATGGACCAAAACCTGTAGTAAGACAGAATTTGTTCAGAATATGTTGTATGTTGAAGAATCTATGTAATTCAGTAAAGGAACATGAGAAGGAAAGAAGAGGGTAACTCTTGCCATAAGTTAAGATCCAAAGCAGAGATTTCATGAGAAGGAAGAGCTACAGCATTTTGGCATGTGAGAGTCTTTTCCAATTTATCTCCAAAATTCTGCACTAAATATAGAAAAGAAGATGAATCCTAATGAGTGGAAGCGTTTCTTGATACTTGGTTTACTTGAAGTTGTCAAGTTCAACTTCCTCCTGCGGGAGAAAGAGGAGAATTGTGGAGGTGAGCCAGAGAGAGTGGGTATGAAACTGGTGAAGTGGCCTGCAAGGCCACATGGTGAGTGGGACAGAACCACAACCAGTAGGCAGGCGTCCTGGCTCCTACAGGAGCACAGATTTCCCTTCCTGGCCCTTCTCGGTGTTTGTGGCAGCCACGGTCAATCAATCGCACACTCTAAGACTCCAATCTACTCTATAACCAAAACGGCCCAACAGGACGCTTGTGTTTTTCTACTTTTGTCCAACCATCTTTCCACTGGTTTTTGTATGTCACAGATTGATGAGTGCCAAGCCCCAGAGAAGGTAACAAGGCAGAAATGAAGGCAACTTTTTAGCAGTCCAGCGTATTTCAGAAGCAAACATAAGAATCACAGAGACAAACTTTATTGTTTCTAGTTCTTTCCCAGAAAACAGATATCCTGGGACATATTCTAATCAGGATGTAGGTAATTCGGCCCTTCCACTGCAGAGTGCAGCGGCCGAGGGACCCTAGGCTCTGGGAGAAAACATGGCAGATGACTGGAGCCATAACAACAAATCAGGGTTGAAATCTTGGCTATGTTCATTTATTCATGTGATCAACAAGGATCCAGGTGTTTAAGCACCAAAGTGTACTGGTTTTACCTGGTCATTTTGTATATACCAAGTAACTGGACCACTCTAAGCGTCATTTTCAATTTTATGGTTGCTGTGAAATGTTTCTTAAAAATCTGATCACATGAATCGAGTCAGGATTAAACCAAGAGAAAGAAAAAAAAAAGAAAAGGCAATTTGATACAGTGCTCCAGAATAGAACTGCAGTGATGAAGGCATGATTTTTACTCTGTTATTATTAGACGAGGTGGCCGAGTGGTTAAGGTGATGGACTGCTAATCCATTGTGCTCTGCACGCGTGGGTTCGAATCCCACCCTCGTCGTGAGGCTGTCTTTGGACTTATTTGGTCCCTTCAGAACAACTGCTGTGTGAGAACAGTGTAACTAGTAAGTAGCTTTCTAGTTGCCATGTGACTGGTGTTTGTCATCACCCGAAATGGCAACTTCCTCAAGGGACTTTTTTGAGGAAGAGTAGCTAACTGAGGAGAAGGCAATAGCACCCCACTCCAGTACTCTTGCCTGGAAAATCCCATGGATGGAGGAGCCTGGTAGGCTGCAGTCCATGGGGTCACAAAGAGTTGGACACGACTGAGCGATTTCACTCTCACTTTTCACTTTCATGCATTGGAGAAGGAAACGGCAACCCACTCCAGTGTTCTTGCCTGGAGAATCCCAGGGACGGGGGAGCCTGGTGGGCTGCCATCTATGGGGTCGCACAGAGTCGGACACAACTGAAGCAATTTAGCAGCAGCAGCAGCTGCTAACTGAGGGATATAGAAAAACCGATTGCTGGGAGAAATATCAATAACCTCAGGTATGCTGATGACACCACCCTTATGGCAGAAAGTGAGGAGGAGCTAAAAAGCCTCTTGATGAAAGTGAAGAAGGAGAGCGAAAAAGTTGGCTTAAAGCTCAACATTCAGAAAACGAAGATCATGGCATCCGGTCACATCACTCCATGGGAAATAGATGGGGAAACAGTGGAAACAGTGTCAGACTTTATTTTTGGGGGCTCCAAAATCACTGCAGATGGTGACTGCAGCCATGAAATTAGAAGACGCTTACTCCTTGGAAGAAAAGTTATGACCGGGAATCCCCTGACTGTCCAGTGGTTAAGGCTCTGTGCTTCCACTGCAGGGAGTACGGGTTCAATCCTTGGTCAGGAAACTAAGATCCCGCATACTGTCTGGCATGACCAAGAAATAAAAAATAATTGAAGTAATAAAGA